>JALBCR010001835.1:0-86878 GCA_030710515.1 Abscondita cerata
ACTTCGATTTAAGCCCAGCAACATTATAAGACACAACATTAAAATAATTTGAAAAATTGCTTACTTTATTCGCATGAAGACTTTGGTATTGAACCGGTTCGAGGTCGAAAAAGTGTTGGATTTTCTCTGAATGTTGTTTTCCTACTGTTCCCCTTTTCTCTTTTTTCTGTGTTTTCTCCAATTCGATTTCACCTTCTAGATCATTTCTATTTTCTTCAAAAACATCCTCTCCCGTACAGTATTTTTTTATTACCTCTTCATGGTTAAGAAATTTTCCATTCACAATCAGACCACTTTTCCTTAATTTACTCACTTGACCTGAATCTTTTATCCGTTTGTGAATCGGTAATAAAGTTTTGCGCACTCTTCTTTGCTCTTCATCCATATCTTCTGATACAAAAATATTAGTCCCTTTGAGTTTTTTGCAATTTAGTAAGATTTGACGTTTTTTCATATTAGACAAGACTGAAACAACCACTGGCCTATTTCCATTTTCGTATTTTCCTAACCTTTTACATAATTTAAATCGGTTTTGTTCATTTCCACTTTCAATACGTTCATAGATAGATCTACTATACTATTTTCTAATTGTTCAAAAGTTTCGTTGATCGACTCCTTCAACCCATAAACAATTATATTGTTGTTTCTCTGAACGCTATCTAATCTTTTTGTTGCCTTTTGTTTATTTCTTGAAGTTCTAGGTTTTGTTTTTGAATTCGTCGATTTGTTGTTTTTGTTCCTCTAGGACGACCTTAATATTGAGATTTGATATTTCTTTATGTATAATTTGCTCAATTTCAGTTTTAATTTCCGTTTTAAATTCTGCTAAAAGACGTTTGAAAGTGATTTCATCCATTTTATCGATAATTAGTTTCTCTTGATTATTAAAGTAATGAAAGAAGAAAACGTTAAAGTCTTGTTGACAAATTTGATTTATTGTATACAATTCATTATCGCGCCTATAAGCGATCAAGAATTTTCTACCAGAAAACTTTCACTTATAATCACTGCAATTTTAAGTCACGTATAACGTCCTTCACTTATTTATATTTATAATTTATTTCCACGCAAAGTACTAATTAAGAAAATTTCTTGACTAAAATATTTTAATTCGTTCACTTTTGGTTAGTAACAAATACAAAAATCCGTAGCTTTCCGTTATCTATTCACGCAAAATTCCAATTTCTGAGCGTAACAAAGACGTGTTTATTCGATCAATGCTTATTCAAGACTCCACTCCATTATATTATATTGAAACATAACAAACCATCAAAAAGACAGGTCAAAAACTAAAAAAATGTACTGGACTGAGGATCCCCCGCACAAGTCTGTTTGCCGTTTTGTTTAAGCCGCGTGCAGACTATGTCACAAAATGTGTTATAGAGCAATGTTGTATAACATTTGTTTCACAACTTGGTTGCATTAACTTGTTACATAACATTCCATTTTCAAAGGAGTGTCCAGACTATATAGCAAACGATGGTATAATATCAAAAGTCAGTGTGCAGCAGTGCATTGTATAAAATGGCTTTAAACGTTGAAAATGTCATCATGGCTGCCGCAGCATGCGTAATTTTGAGTGAACAAAAAGCCTGCATGAGGTCCAAACGAAGATTTTGGCTTCGACCATCGTTGAAAGTCCGAGATAAGTACAGTGGTACAGCGCTTATGGCAGATTTAAGAGATGACACGGATCCATTGACAGGCTAGATTTGATGCAACGGAAGTTTTAAGAACTTCCCAAGGATGACCAGTAGCGATTTTGAATATCTGATCAATTCAGTGGGACATATCATTGGTAGAAAGGATACATCATTCCGAGATGCGATTCCTGTGGGGGAAAGACTTGCAGTTACGTTAAGATTCCTAGCGAGCGGAGATTCCTACCAAAGTTTAAACTATTTATTTAAATTTTCGAAGCAAAGTATATCCATCATAGTGCCAAAAGTGTGCGATGCTCTAATCAACTGTGTGAAGGACAAAATCAAAGTAAGTATAGTCTCGTATAATTTTTATTTGGACAAATACGCTATAACCATAAACTTACAAATTTGCTAAATTGTAAAGCTCATTGTCAATACTGTATTGTGATTCTGAATGTGATTCAGTTTGGCTCTCAATATGTATGGCAGAAGGCATGGTAGTTCCAGTGGAGGGTAAGGGCATGGGTGTAGCAGGCGAAGATGCTATGTCGTCTAAACTTTCTGCTCGGTAGAGACAGCCATTTATCTCATACTTTGAGTAGGTTAAAACCGATTTGCTTTTCAAGCTACGTAAAGTACTTGCAACGTATTCCCCAAACACATCAAATTCATCTCGTTCCTTAATTTTATTTTTCAACTGGGTCATCACGTTATATGCCTTCTCAGATCTCCCTTCATATTTTCTTTTGACTTCTTGGGATACAGATTTCCGTTTTGGAGTCTTTTCTTTGGTATGTTCTTCAATGCATTTTGCATTATGAGGAGATTCTGGGTGAGATTGTAACACATCTACCCCAGCATTTTACTGTAAAACAAAAAATGACTGTTGATTTGATAAGGTTTCCGTCATTTAGTGGTGCCTCACATACACATACACATAATAAACTTTATAAGCCCACAATCAGCTAACTGTTTCAGTAATTCAGGTGCCTGAAAATCGAGAGGAATGGCAGAGCGTTGTGAATATATTCGATGAGAAGTGGAATTATCCGCATTGTTGTGGCAGTATTGACGGGAAGCACATTATCTACAAGCTCCGATCAACACTGGTAGCGACTACTTCAATTATAAGGGATTTTTCATCATAGTGTTGTTAGCTATAATTGACGCTAACTATTGGTTCCTGTTCGTGAGTGTAGGTTACCAGGGTTGCTTATCTGACGGCGGAGTATTTGACACAACAACATTTAAACGTCTACTTGAACAGTCTTCTTTGAATTTGCCGCCAATAGAAGTTTTGTCAGGGAGGACGACGCCTACACCCTTTGTATTTTTAGCTGATGAGGCGTTCCCTTTACAACACCATATCATGACACCATTCCTGGGAACTCAAGAAAAGGCTTCAACTAAACGAATTTATAACTATAGGCACAGCAGAGCAAGACGCGTTGTCAAAATCTCATTCGTAATTTTGCCTGTTGTATTCAGGGTGTTAAGGCGACCAATGCTTCTGGAGCCTGAAAGAGCAGAAAAAGTGGTTTTAGCCTGCTGTTATCTGCACAATTTTTTGCGCAAAGGACAATCGTCATCATCCTACTGTCCATCCGGAACTTTTGACTCTGAAGATGGCTAATACCTGGCACTTGGAGAAGCGTGGGTCTGCCAGAGAGTACGTTACTTAAACTAAAAAAGGTTCCTAGAAAACCTAGTGCGATAGGTCAACAGATCAGAGAAGAATTTGCTTTGTTTTTTGTAAGTGAGGCTGTAGAGGTTTCGTGGCAAAATAAAGAGTATATTTCAAAACCATTATAAACTTTAGTTTACTCACTTCTGCTCCGGCATTTTCATTATCCCCGTCCTCATTCTCGTTTTGGGAAGCAACACCGCCTTCCACGAATTGGGAGGTTCTTTTTTATCTTTAAGGAAAAGAAGCATTTTGAAATAAGTCCATTTCGTTTTATAATGAGCGTCTGCTCCATCGCCACTCTTCCCTTTTTTAAATTCTCGTTGAAATTGTCCAATCAGGGCGCGCAATTTTTTCTCGACCTCAGCGACATCAGTCGGAAAATCTGCAGCTAACGAAAACCATCCTATGTTAAATTTTTTTAGTTTATATCATTTCTCTGCACATTTCTTGCCAATTGGTTTGGTGCGTGTGACTGGAGGTAAAACAAACTTTATTTTTCTGAGTCACATGGTAAAAATACACCAATGAACAGGCCGGAAAGGGTTGTTTTCTCTCAATCTGTCACGCGACGTACCAAACAAATTGAACAAAGTGAAGTTCAGATTAACTTTATTCAACATCGTGCAAACTTGGTTCATTTGAATTTCCAAAACTCTTTCAAACGCACGAAAGTATCATCAGAAAGCTCAATAACTTCTACTTACCAAGCTCATTCCACGCACATTTTTTTTTTATTTTAATTTTTAAAATCCATGTAGGTGGGGTCCCATAAGACTCGTTTCTCGCGAAACTGAGCTATGAGATCAGAGGTCATTTTTCTAGTCCACTTCATGTTCGTAAAAAGTCACACACACGTCGTCAACCGAGAGTGCTCAATGTAAAATGCAATGGAATATACTTTGAAGTCGGAATGCTGCGCCGCGACTGGATTTCAATAACAAGTTTTCTAGTATGGAACAGTAGGAACAAGTTATATAGCGAAGTTCTACAACTTTCTTTGATCTTGACCGACAACCGCTGGATAGCATATAACCTGCTATATAACTAGAAAAATGTTATAGAACATTGTGTTAAATAACAATTTTCCTTTCGTTTCTCTGACAAGTTGTATAACTTTGTGATATAGCATGTTTTGTTACATAATCTGGACGCGGCTTGAGACTCGTCCAAACCTGCAACGCATTCGCGCTCATTTTCTTTGATGTCGGAGAAAAAACCGACAAGTGGCGTGAACGCCGCAAACTGTTAGTCGAACAACCTGGATTTGCGAATCTGTTCGAAAACGCGTACGTAGCACCGTCCAAATTAATGTTCCAATTGCTGTTCAGTTCGTTCTTCTGTTTGTTGCTCAGTTCGTTGTTCAGGTGTATACGAAGCATAATAATAATCGTTTATTGACCATATAAAGTAAAAGAAGAAAAGTATATACATTTTTAACAAAATAATTGATTAATTGAATTAGTCAAATGGTTTGTAATCAGCAAGTAAGACTCGCCTCTAAATTCAAAAATTGTGCTAAAGACGCTTCAAAATTATTTTTTAAATACAGCAAATTATCATTAACCGGATAACTAATAATAAATCGACCGTTTGAATCTCGTAAGGTTTGTAGCAGTAAAGAAAGCCTCACATTCTTCCTTTTCTATTTCATTATTTCCGGCTCTAGCTATACAACAAAGTTCTTTACTGCTTTCCCAATTTACGGCACCCACAGCAACCCATACAAAAACAGCTTCACGTAGCACAAATTCTTTATTAGTTTTTTTACTTCCTCGCGTTTTGCTTCAACGTTCAAGGACAGAAAATGTTTACATTGTTTAATGTGATGTCACAGATGTGATCCCTTCCATAGAAAATGCTTGCACATTACGCATTTTAAAATAGAATGATTAGTCTCCGTTTTCGGATGAATTTTAGGTTTAATCCGCGCACGCAGAAATGCTTCTAATAAATCGCATCTTGTTTTTAAAAATTCCTCCACATCTACTAACGTCGATAATTCTTTAGGTTTTTTGTTCATTACTGTTTCCTATAATTTACGTGTGGCAATATCGAATTTGGCAGTTACTAAATGCAATAACAAAATACTTGCTTGCTTAAAATATTCGTCTAACCAATGACGTAAGCCAATTAAGTTTAACTTTTGCAGAGGCGTCATATCTACAATGTCCCTAATGTGTTTAAAAACAATCACCTATTTATTTTCAAATCTTTCACACAAAAATTCCAAACTACTGTCGGATATTTACAAAGCACTATTGTTTCGCAGCTTTGCCAGATAATCTAGACTGAAGGTACAAATATTTTGAACGCTGATCAATTCGGTGTTATGATCAATCAATGTTTTAAAACTATCGTGAAAGCGCGATCAACCTTGGTAACTGCCGTCATACTTTGTTAATGAAATCGTTGGTAATTTAAAATGTCTTTCAATATGATTTTCATTGATATTAACCGCAATCGGCGCCGTGCTCCCAAAAGACAAATCACCCTAACACGAATTTATTCTTGACTTAGCAGACGCGATAACGTCATAGTGCCGTCTTCAAAATGCGATCTTTCTGTCTCGTATTCAGTATTAGGATCAATATCCTCTATCTGACTTTGTACCTCGTTATATTTTTCTAATAATGTTTGGGCGTCGTTTAAACAACCCTTCAAATTTAAAATATCGTCACTGCCGGTAAATTTACCCAAATAGGTCTCAAACCGCGTCAACGCACTTTTAATTGTTGTGCGGGTTTTAATGAATAGTCCAGGCAAGGGGTTTCTATTTGCAAAAGGTCGGAAAGATTGAAATTTGGTGAGATGGTAGATATAGGTCCTCTGATAGTAATCCTGAGTTTACGACCTCGGAGGCTTGCCGCTCAAGGGGTGGGGAGAAGAAAACAGCGTCGTAACGCTTTTCGAAAAATAGCGTTTTTGTGTAAGTGTTATAGAAAAAAATTCAAATAAAATATGTAGAGAACAAAATTGTGCACAATTTTGGGTTTTTGCATTTTTTGCGACCAATACTTTCCGCTCTACGGTGCGAAAAAGTTGGGGGTTGATTTACAATTTTCAAAAAAATCAGAATTTTATTGCGAATTAAGACGAACATCTCTATCAAACAATTTTGTAATATTTTTTTCTTTGAAAGGGTAATGTTTTGTGAGTCTGCAGATGTCTGATTTGATACATTTGATCGCATATACTAAATTATATGATTTTTTGAAACGGGCCAGTACATACATATGGGCATTTTTTAATTATCGTTGTCTACGGTCAATATTTTCTTATTAGTATAAGTGAAATGTGTGTGTAACGACATCTCGTGTAATCAGGGACACGTATGAATAGTAACAAACTAAGCTATGCCAACAGAAAACTGTAACGACGGTTGAATGTTATAAATGCAAATTGTTATCAAAGCGATAACTTAGAATGCAATAAACACTTGAGTCGATAAAGCCAAATATTTTTGTACAGTAGCATACACGCACAAAAGAACACCTGATGCGCATTTAGCTCTTATTATCAGCTTTTCAAAGGTGTATACTTAAGTAAAAAAAGGCTGTTGGTTTTTTAAAATCTCTGGAGGAAATAAAAAAAGAGAAAAGGTTTTTTTAAAAAAATATATTTTAATAAGGGAAATGAAAGAAAAGAAAAAAAATAAGTAAAGATAACGATGGTTGAATGTTTTTTGGTTATTTATTTATAAATATTTTAAAGTAAAATTTTAAAAAGAAAAAGTATGGGTGTTGTGTTGTTTGTGTGTGTGTGTTTAAAAAAAATTTATGGTTTGTCGTTACAGTTATCTGTTGGCATTGCTTAGTTTGTTCCTTATTATTGTTGATCTAGCGCCAAATTTATTTTCAACTCGTTTCTACACCACCCTTGAGGTAGAATGGCGTTCCCGCGGGATTGTTTATGTTGAGGTAAAATGTGCAGGAAGCGAATAGCGTAAGTTAGACTCTCTACGATATACGAACTTTGTACCAGCCGTCTCCATAAATTCATTCAATCTCGTTTCGCTGCCTCCAAGATCCAATACGTTATCATTCATTGCGTACTTATTGCCAATTACAAAGATAGCGGGAAGTTCAGAAGATCATGGATGGCAAAGAACAACCACAGGATTGGTCGCAACACGGAACCAGCTCTAGAAGTTTTACTTTAGAGCATCTCGTGCAGATGCTAGAAGGGTTGTGGGCCTGCTTGTGGTTGTTGTAAAGCAAGATTGAAATGTTCGGTTTTGTGTTTACACTGTATTGGGACATCCTACGTGTTCGATCAGGTACAGGAGGATGACGACCAAGCCGAGTTTGCCGATTCTGGCTCGGAATTAATGAGGATGATAACAAGGAAGGCGAGTCAGTGTTACAACGCCGCAAGCGACTGAAAATTAAATAAATCCCGATATCAACCTTGGGTTAGGCCTCTTGGGGATACCACTTAAAAAAAACCAAGGTGGTGTGGAAACGAGTTGAAAATTATATTTTCTTGTATCATGTATGTACACTCATGAAATTTAAAACTGACACCACAATTTCTGTAAACAAAAGTTTGCACATTGTGAAGCGGACTTACGGGTATCATTTACAATTCTAACAGCATGTAGTCTCAGCACGGGTAATCTTATAGAAGGACTGTAGAATGAATCATTACACTAAGCACGTTTTAGAAAATAGATAATTTACGTTGCTTACTTAATTTTTTTCTTTAAAGAATATATTTGAAGGTATCGCTAATTAAACACCATGGCTCGATTAATTACACAGCTCTACAAAAAAAAAAAAAATTTTGTTGCCCTGGATATCTTAGCAAATTTTGATGTTTTCAAGTGCCCAGATTACGAATTTATTCATGAAATTATTGGATGTGCTCTTGTTTTCATGATTATATTGCATATCTTATATTTTGATCAATTATCGGCTTGATTGCAATAAAAAAAATTTTTCCAGCTATGATTAGGGTTCTGCGCACCTTTTCGCGCATACAAATATCACGTGATCCCCGCGCTTAGGCCTATATCCAGCAGAACAGCTGATCTCAGTTATTCGACATATTGAAGTACTTAGACGTGCATCTGTATAAGTTGCCGTGTGTCAATACTTTGTTTCGTTTACTGAATTTTCATTCTAATATATTTTTCTTGTCTTTTAAAACATGAGTTCATCACGAAGAAAGTGTAAATATAGTACTGATTTGTTTTGTTATATTTGTGGGGTTTATATAACGAAAAACGAAAGAGAAATATCACAGACTTCGTCAAGGAGACTTATGCCGAATATTTCGGTTTTAAAATGGATAAATTAGATAAGGCATGGGTTCCTCATAAAGTCTGTAAGTCTTGTGTTGAGTCTTTACGGTTGTGGAGGAAAGGAGAACGTGCTGGATTAGATTTTGGTATTCCTATGATCTGGATGGAGCCTAAAAATCATTTCGATGATTGTTACTTTTGCGTAGTAGATGCGAAAGGTTTTAATCGAAACCAAACGTGGAAATATCCAGATTTACAGTCTACAAAATGTCCTGTTTTACACAATGAAAATCTTCAGCGGCCTATATACGTTTCAAAATAATTCGGATACCCTCAGAAACAATGATGTTGCCAAATTCACAGAAATCTGTACAGTCTACCAGTGGAAGTGAATGGGAGGGTGAAACATCTACGCCAAAGTTATTTTCTCAAAATGAACTCAGTGATTTAATACGTGATCTGAATTTATCAAAAAAGGATCGGAACTGTTAGCTTCAAGATTGAAAGAAAGAAATTTATTAGCACCGATGGTAACAATTACCACATATAGAACACGCGAAAGTGAGTTACTACAATACTTTAGTGAAAATGAGGAACTAGTGTACTGTAATGATGTCGCGAAGCTGCTTCTGGATATGGGCTCAAAGGAATACAAACCTACTGAGTGGCGCCTATTTATTGACAGTTGTAAAAGAAGTTTAAAATGCGTCTTACTGCACAATGGAAATAAATATGCATCAATTCCGATTGCCCATTCTACAAAACTCAAAGAAGAATACGAAAATATAAAATTAGTTTTAGAAAAATTAATTACTCGGAGCATCAATGGTCGATCTGCGTGGATTTCAAAATGGTTAATTTTTACTCGGTCAACAAAGTGGATACACGAAATACCCTTGCTTCATTTGCATGTGGGACAGTAGAGCAAAGCAACTTCATTGGAAACAAGATGTTTGGCCTGTAAGAAATTCTTTAACGGTCGGTAAAGCCAATGTAATCACGGAGCCGTTGGTAATCAGAGACAAAATCATACTTCCACCATTACATATCAAGTTAGGAATGATGAAGCAATTTGTGAAAGCGTTGGACAAGGAAGGAGATTGTTTCAATTACATTTGTAGAAAATTTCCGAAGCTTAGTATGGAAAAGTTGAAAGGTGGAATATTTGATGGTCCTCAAATACGGCAATTGATGAAAGATACAGATTTTATCAAAGCTATGACTATTCCGGAAAGTGAAGCTTGGAAAAGTTTCGTGTTGGTAGTTGAAAATTTCCTAGGTAACCATAAAGCACCAAATTATGAAGAAATTGTGCGAAGTATGCTGACAAACTTTCAGACTCTTGGAGCAAATATGAGTATCAAGTTACACTATCTCCGCAATCATCTGGACAAATTTCCGGATAATCTAGGAAATTATAGTGAGGAACAGGGAGAGCGGTTCCACCAGGATCTAAAAGTGATGGAAGAAAGGTATCAGGGTCGATGGGATAGCCACATGATGGCAGATTACTGCTGGTCCTTAAAAGAGATTGTCCGCTGGAAAATTATAAAAGAAAAGCTCTTAAAAGGCGTTTTATAGAAATCCCTTATTTATCAAAACATAACTGACGTTATTAATATATATGTTATTTTGTTTTAAGTTTTCTGATTCTTGTAACGCAAAATAAAAATAAATTTTTTTAAATAAACCAGAGCAAATCTTACAAAATCATCGATATTTTCATGAATCGTGAGCATAAATATATCCAAAATCGATCTTATATCCTGGGCAACAAAACCACTGTAGACCAGTGTTATCGAATCAAAATTTTGTTTAGGAAATGTTTACAAAATAAAATTAGAAATAATTTTGATTTAAAAACGTTACAAGCAATAACTTTTAAATTAAATCAAAAACTAAACATGGTTATTTGGGTTGACTGATTATTACTTATTTTTAAATAAATCTAACCTACCAATTATTGTAAGTTATTAAAAAAAATCATTAAACTCTCTATTCATAATATTTAGTCCTTACAAAATGTATATTTTATGACGTTTCATTTTTGTAGTTAATATAAAAAAGTGAAAATAAAAACTAAGGCAATTCTTATTGTCAACGTATATATTTAGTTTTTGACAAGAATTTATTACATAATTATAATTTTAAGATACCAAGTTATAGTTTAAAAATTAAATGAAAACTTTTTTTTAAATAAAGGTATTACTATATAAATAAATATAAGAAATCAATAATGGGTGTGACCTCCATTATTATTGATACATTCTTGGAGGCGTCTGCTCATTGACGCTATCAAGGTATCAATATAATTAATATTAATCGTTTCCCATGCGGTATCAATGGCTGCAATTAGTGCATTACGGTTTACTGGTATAAAATTTGGCCCTTGTTGTCTTCGGATAACAGCAAGTATTCGAGCCCAAACATTTTCGATAATGTTAAAATCTGGGCTTTTGCTGGCCAGGGTAACAGTCCAAGTTATTTTCTCGTATTTTCTCGTAGATAATGATAATTAAAAAATGCACATATAGGAGTATGTAGCGGCCCGTTTCAAGAAATCATATTGGTATATCTCATAAAACTTGTTCCTGTGAGATATCGAATATCTGCAAATTTTACATTCATAAAATAAGTGGAATTTGAAGTCATGTTTAAGGATGGATCAAATTAGCTTTCGGACTATGACCACAATACATAACTTCGATTTTTAAAATATGCATATATAGTAACGTATATGACGGTACTTTTGTAACTGTAACTTATGTGACGGTAACTTATGTGACGGTAATTTATGTGACATTCGTCCGTTAAGTATTAAAAAACCCGCTAAAGACTGCTTACACTTATACAAGCTAACTTTGTTTGTAGTTAAGTCTAATACTGTTGAGTTATGGCTCCAAATCAACAGCCGTTCAAATTACAACAATAAAGTAATACATTCGGTAACTTATGCTTGCTTGTTTATAGACCTTATATTTTAGATATCTATTTTATTTGTTCACATTCAAATATTAAATTGGCAACAAACTCACAATACAACTTACTCAGCTTAAGATTATATAAGCATTTTGCTTTTCGGTGCTGCCGATTTAGAATAATTTTCCTAAATTAAAAGGCAACTTATATGACATATTACATGAAGGGACCAATTGAAACCCAAAATAAAATCTAGTTTTATTACTCCAATGATATTAACACAATTTTAATGTCAAACTAAAGTCTATTGTTTAGTGGATTAAACATTGACAGTTACTTTTTCAACAGGTATTTTGCTAATATATTGATTGATGTTAGGATATCGCAGTTGGTGACCGGTAATTTATGTGACATTTACCATATTAAACCTACATTTTCGGAAAAAAATTAACATATTCCGATTTTCATAGTTCCCAATACGTTGGCAATTTTAAAAATATGCACCGGGTTAATCTTATACTAGCAGTTTTCCTTTGTTGTTCCTGGTGTTACTCTTGTTTCTTTATTAGCTTATTCATTCGTTTACTTCATTAGTTTGTTCTCTATAATACGTAATTTATAGTTTAATTTAATAGTATTTCATAGTAATTAGGTTATGGTTAAGCCGGTGCGTATTTCTAAAATTACTGTTCCCGCCAGCTGTTTCTGCGCATGTATTGTAGTATAAAATTTAATATTAATTTATAATAAAAATATGCTATTTGAAAATGTAATATTGGTATTAGATGAAAGATAAAGGTTCAGAATTAGTGAACATGGCAACGTACCGAATTTTGAATTGAGCGGTTGGTTTGTGACGTCACACTAAACGGGTCCATAGCTGTCTAGGCCTTCACATCCTTTCTTTTCCAATCCGCCTTTTCATCTTCTTTAGTGCAGTTTGCTAACTTTTCCATCTACTATGTTGTATAACCCATAGGATTTAAACAATATATCTATTTGAAACTTCCATAGTTTTGGCATTAATTAATTTTTCCAAACTTGTCAACGCTTCATTTCATATTTTTCTTTCTTCTTCAGTGATTATTTACCGCACTCTTTTACTGTTTATTTTTATTACGTGTTTGCTATTTTTACTTTGATTTTACGGATATTTATCAAAATACACATCTGAGAACCTGGGTCACCATAACCTGTTGGTTTTTACTACAGGTTTGAAGCTTAGGTTACAAGGGGATTTTGGTAATCCAATTTCAAACGTTTTTAATTAGAAAAAAAACTTTAATAATATTATTAATATTACAAACTGTAAAGCTATATCTTGCATCATACCAGATCTAAATGCTTAGAATATAGAAGAACCTCAACACTCTATGGACTCTTTTAAAACTCTCTTCCCCGCCTGTATCCTTATCTTTTCCAAGCTTTCCTATTCTTTCCCTCCCCATATCTCTGCTCCATATACCAGTTTATCAAAGATCCATTTCCGTTTCTCCATTACGTTTACAAACAGTCTTTCTCCTAGCCCCATACTTGCCCGACTATTCTATTTCCTTCTATGTTAATTTTCTTATGTACCTCTCATCTTTATTGTCATATCTTAGCCTATATACTAAATATCTCTACTCATTCACGTTCTTTATCTCCTCTTCTCCCCACCACCACTTCTCTTTTTTTCCTCTTCCTCTTGTTTTCTGGAACACTATTATTTTTATTTTTCCCACATTAGCCGTTAAGTTCTTTTTTCTCAAATACTTCTTCATTACCGTAATTACTCCTCTCATTTCTTTTCATTTTTTGTTAATAATAAATAAACTTCTTCATTTAATCTTTTATATTTTCTATATAAATTGAGAATAAACTCAAACTTAACGGACATCTCTGCTTTAGCCCTTTCCTTGTCCAAAACGTCTCCAAGTTTCCTTTTATTCTCGTCCTAGATTTTGTTTCATCATCTATTTCTCTAATCGTTTCCACCAAGCTGTCACTAATATTTCTTTTCCATAACATTTCCCGGTCCACATTGTCAAGAGCAGCTTTTATGTCAAGAAACGTAACATATATTTTCCCACCCTTTATCTCTATTTTCTTATTTACTATCTGTTTTAATATATAAATATTATCCGCTAAAATCTTTTTTTCCTCCATCTCCTTCTCCAGTTTCCCCCTTATTATTCCTCTATATATTTTATATCCTACATTTGTTATACTCACCCTCCTGTAATTCTTCATTTCCTTCTTCTCCTCTCACTTATTGACATATTACTACTTCCATCCATTCTTCTGGGAAACCTTTTCCTTTCCATATTCTATTGAAAATGTTGTTTAATTTTTTCTCTCATATTTTTCTTGTGTATTTCCATTGTTTTCCTTGTGTTTAATCTGTGCCTTTCGCTTTTCCATTTTTATTTTTCTTCCGCCAATTTTTCTTTACTCCTAATTCTTTATTGTTTATTCTATATCTTTCTTCTCTACTGCTTCTTTCATTTTTTCATATATCTTTCTATACTTTCCTCTGTCCACACTTTTCTCATTTTCCATTCCTTGCTTTCTTCTTATTCTTCTCCTTTTTCTTCCTCACATATGTAAACCTCTAACGAGTGATGGTCTGATTCTTTCTCATCCCCTACTCTAAACCCATCCATATCTTCTATACTTCTCTCATTAACTATTACATAGTTTATCAGTGATTCTGCCGTGGCACTAATGTATGTATAATCCCCTTTACCATATTCCTATTCATAATTGTCCACTCTCTTTCTTACACATTTCAATTAATTTTCTTCCTTGTCCATTAATTTTTTTCTCCATTGAATTCCTTTTTTCACTTTTCTATTTACCATCATTTTTCCTTCTTCCCCTATCCTTGCATTAAAATCCCTTCCTATAATTATTTTTCTTCATCTCCTTTCTTTATTATTTCTTTAATGCCTCTCCTTGTCCTTTCCATTTCTTTTCTGTTATTATTTTAAACTTATCTCCTTTGCCTATCTTTACGTATGTTCTTACTATTCCTTATATTTGTTCCTCTTCTTTTTTTCTTCATATCTCCATTCCTTTTTTACCCCAGTAATTATTTCCCCTTTCGCTCTTCCCTTTTTCTGCCCGCCCTTTCTCTTCCAACCATGTTTCCACCAACGCCACTACTTTAAAACTCCTTATATATATCCAAAATCTGTTAATTTATTTTTTAAACCTGCTATATTTCACAATAAAAATGTATTCTTTTTCTTTATTGTTTTTACTTTTCCCTGTTTTTCTCCCTCTTTCCTTCCCTCTCCTCATTTTCCTAGTTTTTGTTAACAATTTTTAATTTTTTTTATGTACCTTAGTAACATATTATGATTCAAAAATAGAATTTTTAAAATAATTAAGTGTAGAATCTGTTTAGTTTAAGAAATACATAATGATTTATAAATATCTGAACTACGCTCATATACGAGCTTCTGAACACGGACGTGTAAACACATGTAAATCTCCTAAAATAATTAGAATACACTAGCCGACAATAGTATATTAAAGAACGCGAGTTTTTAAGTCATCACTTACAGCACGCGTCCAAGTTTAAGGCACGAGCCGCGCAGCGAGTGTTTTAATGGACAAGTGCTATAAATGACTTATAAACGAGTTCTTTATACTATTTTTTGTAATTTGCGCATTTATTTGAAAAATAAATAAAATAGTGTAATAAAAATACGATATAAATCTAGAGGCTAATTTCATTTTTTTTTATTTGAAGTTGGTACGACTAACTTACCAAGTTTTGAAATTCGAATTTAATTGTTATAGTTAATTGTCAATTTCTAAATTTATGTTTCAACTATGAGCGAAGAAATAAACTGCACTCCACCAGAGATTCGCGAAATTGCCCAAAATGTTGCAATTTCAATAACTCCCGATAAGTCACGGCACCTTTATGAAAAGCAGTATAAAAAGTTTACAAAATGGTGTGAAGAAAATCACGTTAAAAATATATCAGAAAATGTACTGCTAGCATATTTTCAATTACAAAGTAAAACATACAAGTCGTCTACATTATGGGCAACTTACTCAATGATAAGATCCTGCTTGAATCTGTACAAAAATATAGATATTTCGCAATATCAAAAGTTACAGGGTTTATTAAAAAGGGCTTCTGTTGGTTACATGCCCAAAAAATCTAAGATTTTAGAAGAAGATGACATAAACAAATTTCTTACAGAAGCCAACGACAATACATATCTCGCGATGAAAGTAAGTGCATATAATTTACATTGACTTTAATAATAAAGTTTATAATTAAATTATTAATTAATTTAAAGCAAACAATTAGGGTAGTTAACTACTAATGTTTAAACATGTGGCGGTGACTTGTTGGTCCTAAAACGTCATGGGGGCTGGAAGTCCTCTTCTGTTGCTGAGGGATATGTCGATTCTTCAGTACAAAATAAAATAAATATATCTAGGATGTTTGTATCAGAACGAAATGAAATGGATCAACCTGGATGTTCTAAAATATACCTTCGACCATTAGTAATGTTTCGCATACCACAGACATTAATTGCGATGACAGTGAGAGCAATAAAACCTATCCAGGTCTCACAATAAATGCAAGTGATGCTGCAAATGTTGTTATAAATTATAATGTATACAATAATTGCACTATACAAGGGCAAACATTGCAATAGAAGCTATTGCTTTTCTTCCATTGTTAATTTGCAGGTTACATATTAATTGTTACAAAGGAAAATATAAGTTTTAGTTTATAACAAATGTTTCTTCTTAAATCACTTTATTTAATAGATTCTTTTTCATAGTTATATTTATGAACCAACTTAAACTCTTTAACGTTAAATTTAATTCTTTTATTTACAAATATCACCTTAAGCGTCTCTAAAGCAAACAAATATAACACACTGTTGTGATTAAGAAATCACAATAGTAGCAATAATAAAACCCAATTTTGTCCATTATTTATTAAACGTATGGTTACAGTACAAATTTTGACCATAGTAAAATTGCCTTAACTAAACCTGGATCAACATTTAAAATTTATTACATAAGAAATGCATCTTAATTTTTTATTAGGTTATTGTCTTAAATACTTTTCTTGTTATATTTATTACAAACTCATTTTTCCTTGTAACAACCAATACTTTGGCTGTTTTCTACAATCAACGCTTCCACAAATGAGTAATTCTCGGTGTTTGTTTGCTATTGTACAACCTCTTGCGAACTTACAGCAGGAGATTCAAGATTTTACTTTTGATAACACTTAGATGGCTATAATCATCGGACTGTCGACTTATGTAACTGCTTTTACATATGTGTCGAAATAGTTGCTTAATGCAAATGCATTTACATATGTGATTGTTAACACGAGTCGAAACTAGGTGTCGCAAAACTTATTGTTAAAATAATGATGTTCGTCAAACATTTCTTTCAATTACTCGCAAACAGCATGCATTATAACTACATTAGTTGTTACCTTAAATAATAATACAAGACGTTTAATCCAATTTTGTTGTCTTTTTTCAAAAACATTGACCAACCTTGTCTCGTACTTTCCTGGAGAAAATAAAATCAATTATGCTTGAAAATAAAAGATAAGTAAGGTTTAATATACTTACCAGAATATGCGTATCTGAAATATTTTAAACATAAAAATGATTATTCCACAAATTCTCCACATTAATAACCACAAATCACGCACTTGGTTATAAAACTCATTATGTCAAATTTATTAGTTGCAGTGATTCAGTCTTACCAACCAGGTAAATATAAAAACAGCGTGCTATAATGGTAACGTTATGGCTCATTATAGAACGCAGATTGGTTTTATAATGAAAAAATTATAGAAGCAAATTATAAAAAAACTTGTTTCGACACATAGTGTACTTTTTAGAGTAAAAGATCTCTATCTATTTAATAAAACGAACAACTAAATTAATTCTGTTCATATTCAGTAATGGATAACAATTTTCATGAATTACTGGAAGACCTGGAAAATGTGGAGTATGTGAGAGAGGTAGTAGATAATGGATTATACTTAAAATTTATCGATATTTAATTTATCGTTTGAAGCCGCGTCTATGAATACGGCTGTAATTGTATTCATATTATAATAAACTCGTCCAATCAACAAAAACAAAATAATTGTTAATTTCTACAAAATTTATTTTTTTTGGAATCTCTTTAGTCAAAGAAATAAATCTTTAGGGTTAGATTAATATATTAGCTTAGCTTAGCGGTAAATTTGTTCGAAGCGCTTCGTGGATCGGGTGATAGGGTAGTAGTGTGAACCATACTTTTCTTACAAGGGCAACAACTGCTTTCATTGCTAAAGTTCTGTAAGTAAACACGATAGTAAATCGGTATTAATTACTCTTCGTCAACAGATTGAGTTAGAGTATACAACGAAGCAGATTTTGAACGTGTCCGTCAAAACGCAATCACCAGAATTAAATCGGTTGCTTTATGGTTCGACTGTGGTAATAAGAACTTCTTCAAACATGGTATTTTATAAACCGTTACCAGAAATAAATGTCGGCACCTTTGCACGAATCTCAGGTAAGTTGGCTTTAAATTAGTGAGTTTTATGTTAATTAAAAAGTAATTCCAACAAGTCAGTAAACAGTTAATACAGAAGCTGTAACCTCCATAAATATAGGGTGTTGCTATAGTCGACCGACAACACTCTACCACAGAGCTTTTTAATAAAGTAAACCCAGATTATTTATAGACATACAAGTACGCAACTTTTGTTCTATTTAGCCGACGGTTTCCGATATCCCCATGTAGTTTATTTTAAACTGGACACACGGTATAATAAAATTTCAACGGCGGTAGGTATACCTACTACAAAAAATATAAAAAGTTTTAGACATGTTCACCCGTAGAGGAACGAAATTAACATATTAATTACTGTTTATACATTAATAATCCAATACAGATTAATTCACCTAGACCCAAATCATTGATTATCCCAAATAAAGGCATATGAGTAAAGTTCGTGAAGGGCTAACTCAGAAGATACGGAAATCAACGTAAAACAGGTAATATTTTGCTAGTTTGATTTTGAAAAATCCAATGAATAGAGTGTAAACACTTTTTTCAAATTATGCTTATTTTATTGTAACCGTATTCAAAACAATACATTAGGGCAAAGGGTTATGATATAATTTAAAGTCAGTTATGACTTTCAAAGTTTAAAGTAACTGCAAAGCAAGTGTATCTAATTTTACTACAGTTTACCTAATAATAGTTTTCAATTTTAATTCGCAAAAGCATAGATATGTGTGTTGAGCAAAAGTTGCAGTGCTTGCCATCTCGCGGACAACATCACCGTCTATGAATTAGAAATTGACAAAACAGTAAAGAAAACTGAGTTTAAAAAGAAGAAATTTACAACTGGTATCTTCCTACTTACAGTTTTCTTTGTAATTCTTATTATCAACTGTACGAAATAGTTATATTCGAAGTAAGTTATATAATTATTTTGTTGACCTGAACTGTAGAAATAGCCAAGGAATTAATTTCGTGGCTTATTACAGTTGTTATTTTTAAACATATTTTATTATTTTTTAAATTGCTCAACAAATTTATGTGTATTCAAATAATTAAAATTTCTTCCATTGTAAATGAACTAAGACGAAGTAGATACCAGAAAATTGTTTTATTTATTTTTGATTCATATACAGGCTGTTTCACGACGAGCTTACACTATCTATATATTGGAAACTACTGATACGATTTCTATAAAAATTTGCTTAGATGGATAACAAGTTATGGCAAATTTATGGAAAATATTTTGACAGACGTGCTACTTCTGGTTATACCGGAAGTAAACAGTAACTTTGTTATTTTAAATAGAACGCCCGGTATATTATTAACTTTTCGGATTCTACGTTCGATTTTAATGTCTCTTTGTGTAGAATGTTCTATACTTAGAAGTTATACTTTTCGAGATATTCATTTTTTAATGTAAAATTGACAGGTGCCGACCTAAATATTAAAAATTCTGTGTGAACATCCCCAACACCAAATAAAAATTATCTTGTAGGGTTAATTAGTAGGAAGATCGAGGTACTTGGTGACAAGTCGAAAACTGCTTTTTTATTATACAGGGTTCTTAAAAAGTGATGAAAAGTTCAACTTCCGAAATGTCAAATATCTTTATTTTTTTAAATGAAACTACCATATCTTTATTCATTCATGTAATTCTACGGGAAAAAACAAGAGGAGTTTATGTTCACTTTCCTATAACCAAACTTAAACGTTTTTGAGATATTAACATGTATTTAAAAATTTTAATTATTTCTGCCGTATTGTTGCTTATTATAAGTAGGCCGTGTTATTTATATTATTTTAGCAGGCTGTGAATGTAGCTGTCATATTTAAATAGTATTAAATGTCATTATTTGTGGTTAATCGCTTCTTTATAAAGTGATAGAAATGGCTCGTTTGGAACTAAACAATGAAGATTATCTAAATTTACTTTTAATACATGGTGAATGTGATAGAGTTGTTAATAGGGCATGTACTTTATTTGCTACACGATATCCAGGTCGACCACAACCCACCCGCGACACAGTGAAAAGAATACTAAACAATTTAACACAATTTGGTTGTTTTCAAACAAAAGTTAAGAAAACGAAGGCTGTTGTTGATAATAATGACAATGAAATTAATATTCTTGGATACTATGCTGATTATCCCAAAGCGTCATTACGTTGTGGTGCCAGAGATTTAGGTGTACAATGATATCTATCCAACGAATTTAAAAAAAAAACATATGTTTCGTCCCTATTCTTTTAACTTAGTTCAAAGTTTAAAGGAAACAGACTATAATAAACGAATAGAGTTTGCAGAATTCGCGTTGATAAAATGCCAAGAAGATAATGAATATTTGAAGAATATTATATGGTGCGACGAATCAAAATTTACAAAAACGGAATGTTTAACAGGTACAATTCGCATTACTGGAGCGAAGAAAATCAACACATAACAAGAGTACGTGGTTTTCAAGACCGATGGGACTTTAATGTCTTTTGTGCGATCAGAGATAACCAGGTTGTAGCTCTCCACTACTATGATGGGAACTTAAATGGTTAGGAACTGTGGTAACATAAGTTTTTATTTTTTATAAGCTAATTTTATAGGTCAAAGATATCTCGACATATTGAGAGAATTAAAAACAAATTATTTAGATCGTTTACCACCGCAAGATTTTGGAAAAATATTTTTTCTTCACGATGGAGCACCTTCTCACTGTTCCAGAATGGTAAACTAATTTTTAGATGAGACGTTTGACGATAGATGATGGATAGCTAACAATGGTCCATTTCGGTGGCCTCCTCGTTCACCAGACATAACACCTTTAGATTTTTTTATATGGGGCTACATAAAAAATGAAGTGTATTCCCATCCACTTACAACAAAGGAAGATTGTAAACTTAGAGTTCGCAATGCATTTAATTCTCTCCCTGCAACAATGATCAGGCGTGCAACAAACGAAGGTGTAATAAGAAGGGTTCATAAATGCTTGAAGGTTCACGGACGTAATTTTGAGCACTTGTTATAAGTTCTTGTAATTTACGTATGTGAAATTACATAAATACAAAAACACGGCCTACTTATAATAAGCAACAATACGGCAGAAATAATTAAAATTTTTAAATACATGTTAATATCTCAAAAACGTTTAAGTTTGGTTATATGGAAGTGAACATAAACTCCTCTTGTTTTTTCCCGTAGAATTACATGAATGAATAAAAATATGGTAGATTCATTTAAAAAAATAAAGATATTTGACATTTCTGAAGTTGAACTTTTCATTACTTTTTAAGAACCCTGTATAATAAAAAAGCAGTTTTCGACTTGTCACTAATTACCTCGATCTTCTTACTAATTAACCCGACCAAATAATTTTTATTTGGTGTTAGGGATGTTCACACAGAATTTTCAATATTTAGGTCTGCACCTGTCAATTTTCCATTGAAAAAATGAATATCTCGAAAAGTATAACTTTTAGGTATAGGGTATTCTGCACAAAGTGACATTAAAATTGAACGTAGAATCCAAAAGGGTGTTCTATTAAAAATAACAAAGTAGCTGTTTACTTCCGGTATAACCGGAAATGACACGTCTGTCAAAATATTTTCCATAAATTTGCCATTGCTTGTTATCCATTTATGTAAATTTTATAAAAATCGTATGAGTAGTTCCCAATATATAGATAGTGTAAGCTCGTCGTGAAACAGCCTGTATATTAATCTGAACTAGAACGCACATTTTTGGTTTAAATTAATTAGACATATATATTAAAGATTAGTTGTCTGATGACTGTTAGCTTAACCTAGAATCTGGAATCATTCACATGTTGATTAGATCCGTAGATAGTTTTTTTATTTTATTCTTTATCCAAGCCGTCTTTACTTGGGAATTTTGAATTATTCAGCTCAAAATTGTTTGTTTATTGGACATATCATAGCATCTGCAATACGTAAATAGTATATTTGTGTGGTTTTCACATCGAGTTGCCCTATAACATAGTGTATTTCTGGCAATATCAAAATCGTAATCACACTCGAAAAAAGTGGTTGTGCCCTAAAGTCTTTAGGAAAATTGTATACGACTTTTTTAATAAAATATTTCAAATCTTCTAAAATTTTGCGTTTCAATGAACTTTTTAACACTTAGTATTTGTAGACCCAATAGTTATTTGTCCAACAAGTGAGGAAAGCGATTCTTTTCTCCACTCGAGCTCGAGTTGCCTCACGAGCGTAGCTGGGAAGGCATTATAGTGAGAGTAGAAAAAGGCTTTCCTCATGTCTTAGACACAACATTTTTTCCACGACATTCTCCAAAAGAACAACCTAATGAAAGAAGTAATATTGTAAACGTAACTTATTGTTACAGAATTTCATCACATTTTCGTACGTAAAAGCAAAAGGTGATAATAGGTGGGTCCCAATAGTCTCGCTACAGTATTCTGCAGTATCGGTGTAGTCTCAATCTGTCATAGCGCAGCCGCGTAATTCTAACCAATAAATGTAGGGTAGCAATTTTTAAGAGTCAAATATAAGATATTATATTCAACAAACCTGATTGAATACTAAATTTAATTGTTTAACTAAGTACTAGGCGCATATAGTTCTAATAACACGTTCTTACATTTTTTTAAAGAGGCATTTTTGTAACACGACATTATTTTCCTCGCTAGTGAGGAAAAACGAATTTTCCTCACTATTTGTAGAGAAGAAACGTCCGTTTTTTAAGTATGTTGTGGAAAAATAACTTTTTCTTAATTATTTAATTAAGAAGATTTTATCGATTGATTCGTGTAATCATTTCAAACCATTATTCTTTTGTAATAATATACGGCACTTTAAACATTTTGAAAATCGTAAATTTCAAATAAACTAACGTTTAAAAAAATTAATGGAGATCGTTTTGCGTTAATCGTTTATATACCTACTCATAATCTCATAAAAAAGGGAAATTACGATAAGTAGTCAAACAAAAACTATTAATTATCATTTCGTCTGTGTTCACTATACATTGTAATAAACCTTGTGTAAGCGTCGGACATCTTCCTTATATGAAAACAGAACATACACCACAGGCAAGAGGCCGATTAGCTCCAGTTGTAGTAATGACGCGAAAGTAGTGGGTTCGATTGTGGCTAAAAAATAAATCGAGTGATCAGCTGACCGGCTACACAGATCAAATACGTAGTGATATATATATATATATATATATATATAATGAACATGTTTATAGACGTAAATTTTCGTTTGGCATAAATGTAGGTACATTTTGGATTATGACTTAAAGTTTTTGCAGTTCTTTTCATATTATGTTACCAAATGAAACCAATGTTTTAAATTATGGATCCCACCTTCGTTTATTATACCGGGTGATTCAGCTAACCTGTTCATTAGAAGTTTATGTACTTTTTGTTGAAATATTTGTTTAAAAATTTGGAATAGAGGATTGCTCAAAAGTTCTATTTAATTAAAATATTTCAGTTCTTCTAGCACTTCCGGTTACACCGGAAGTGGCTACCAACATTCTTATTTTAAATATAATAATTAATTTTTTTTTATATTTGGATTCTACCCTAAAATTTGAGTTACTTTTATGTAGCACAATCTATATGAAAAATCAATAGTTTTTGAGATATTCTAATTTTTTGAGAAAAATTGGTTTTATAGTATTGTTTTCAAACGCTTTAGTTAAAGTATTTTAAGTCCTCTTCATTGTTACATATTAAGGTAAAGTATAACTAAAGTAGCTGTCTAATTTACATCAATGAAGCATTAACAATGGAGCGGCGGATTCTGCTTTCCAAAGCTCAGAAACTTAGAAGAGATCTTAAATGGAAATTTGTGTGGGTTAAATCAGGCAAAATTTTTCTGAGGAAGACGGATAATTCTGAAATAAAAGTATGTTCTAATTTAAATGAACTGAAAGCTATTTTTCCCACTAGTCATGTCAATGTGTATTAATAATAGTTCAAGTTTAAAAGTTTATTACCAGAATGTCCGCGGTCTTAGAACTAAAACTAAAGATTTATATATATCCATTTTGAGTGAAGACTACGATATTATTTCTCTGAGTGAGTCTTGGCTCCATGATGAGATTGGTGATGGTGAGCTGGTTGATGGCAGATACTTTGTGTGGAGGGCGGACCGACTGGGTGAGGGAGGCGGAGGGAGGTGGAGTTCTTCTGGCGATTAAAAGGTCTCTAAAACCTAAGCTAGTATGTAATCAGTCGTCAGATGATAGGGACTTTATAATATGTACACTCAATATCAATGGTAGTCATATCACTATATGCCTAGTATATTTTAAACCTAACAACTGTAATCAAGTATATTTAGATTTTAATGAAACTCTCAATGAAATTTTCACTTCGTCTAAGTCGTTAAATAATTTTTTATTGTTAGGTGATTTTAATGTGCCTGAATTTTTTGGTTGGATTAGTGACTCTGTCAGTTCAATAAGGGCCAATAATAGGAAATTGTTGAATATTATGAATCTAATGTCTCTTTATGATCTCACTAGTTTTAACAAAGTAATTAACAAAAATTCAAGGACTTTGGATCTAGTCCTATCCAATATTGCCAATGTTGCGGTGGTAAGAAATCCATGTCCTCTTTTAATGGAGGACTTGCACCATCCTTCCCTGCTAATATCATTTCCTTAAAATTTTTAGTGAAAAAAATTCTAATGATTTGTGCTTTCTTATAGACTGGCCATTGCTAGTCGAAACGTCGGCATTATTTAAGGACATGGTGTGTCATTGACGATTCCTATTCCTGTTGTTACTCCTATAAGAAGGCCTAAATCATTGGAATTTTCCTCACTATAAATATTTATTTATTATAAAAGATTGATTCAAACAAGATGATGATTGAACACTAGTAATTCTTGTTATTAATGTCAACAACTGAATTTATTTATTGTTAAAACGTACTGAAATGGTTTTAATATCGTTAAGTAGGTAATAATAACTGGTAACGAGTGATTCAAAAATGTTTTCATTAAAGTGGACCATGAAAAAATTCATGTACGTCTATTCTAAACACATAAAACTGGATGTGTTGGACCTACCAAAGTACTATTGAACTATTGAAGTCATCTGAATTATTAATTAAAAAAATTGAAATTAAATCTGTCAGAATTGACAAATGTACAAGCTAAGCTAAGATACACCTGTTATATCTTGCTTTGTCGTTCATGGCAACGTTTGATGAAAAATTTTTGAATCACGCGTTATGTTTAATAATTTGAATAATATTTTAGTAAATTTGTTGCCAATTCAAGTAAAACATTTAAACTTTTAATAACATCTCTTTATTGATAGAAATTAAACGCTGTTCATTTAAAATAATAATACAACTTAAAAAAAAACAGTCTGGGGGATTTGAACCTTCGTAAGAATCGGCGATAAATCAGTGGTAATGCGTTTAGACAACTGAGCCACGCCGAACATGAACGACGCATCTCTTACTTGTTCATTTAAATAAAGCTTTTTACCACGCGATAAATTTTTTGAAATATTTTTGATATGATTTGTTACATTTTAAAATTTTTTACAAAACACGTTTTCTGGTACACATTGTAATGTGTTCTGATACTGGAAATATCCTAAAAACACTTTGGGGACATATACATCGGACTTTTCAAATTCCCCATGTTAATATAGGATCCATTATTATAATATTGGGTATTTATATATATATATATTAGCAACTTTGCCGACAGGTATGTAAAGCAGTTACATAGTCCATTCTTTAATAATTATAGCCAACCTAACAGTTGGCAAGTATAAAAATTTCGAATCGCCTGCAGTAAAGTACGCAAGAGGTTGTACAATAGCAAACAAACACTGAGAATCACCCGACAGCTGTTTCGTCCTTTTGGGACTCATCGGGAGTGAGAGAACTCGAGTGTAAGTTCACTATTGTACAAACGCGTGGTTCTCAGTGTTTGTTTGCTATTGTACAACCTCTTGCGTACTTTACTGCAGGCGATTCGAAAATTTTTATACTTGCCAACTGTTAGGTTGGCTATAATTATTAAAGAATCGACTATGTAACTGCTTTACATACCTGTCGGCAAAGTTGCTAACATTTTCGTACGTGAACGCTTTCACGAGTCGACACTAGATGTCGAAAAACTTATCATTTAAATATTGTGATCCCTCCAGTAGGGCATATAGTCGACAGCGCGCGTTTGTACAATAGTGAACTTACACTCGAGTTCTGTCACTCCCGATGAGTCCCAAAAGGACGAAACAGCTGTCGGGTGATTCTCAGTGTTTGTTTGCTATTGTACAACCTCTTGCGTACTTTACTGCAGGCAATTCGAAATTTTATACTTGCCAACTGTTAGGTTGGCTATAATTATTAAAGAATCGACTATGTAACTGCTTTACATACCTGTCGGCAAAGTTGCTAACATTTTCGTACGTGAACGCTTTCACGAGTCGACACTAGATGTCGAAAAACTTATCATTTAAATATTGTGATCCCTCCAGTAGGGCATATAGTCGACAGCGCGCGTTTGTACAATAGTGAACTTACACTCGAGTTCTGTCACTCCCGATGAGTCCCAAAAGGACGAAACAGCTGTCGGGTGATTCTCAGTGTTTGTTTGCTATTGTACAACCTCTTGCGTACTTTACTGCAGGCAATTCGAAATTTTTATACTTGCCAACTGTTAGGTTGGCTATAATTATTAAAGAATCGACTATGTAACTGCTTTACATACCTGTCGGCAAAGTTGCTAACATTTTCGTACGTGAACGCTTTCACGAGTCGACACTAGATGTCGAAAAACTTATCATTTAAATATTGTGATCCCTCCAGTAGGGCATATAGTCGACAGCGCGCGTTTGTACAATAGTGAACTTACACTCGAGTTCTCTCACTCCCGATGAGTCCCAAAAGGACGAAACAGCTGTCGGGTGATTCTCAGTGTTTGTTTGCGATTGTACAACCTCTTGCGTACTTTACTGCAGGCGATTCAAAATTTTTATACTTGCCAACTGTTAGGTTGGCTATAATTATTAAAGAATCGACTATGTAACTGCTTTACATACCTGTCGGCAAAGTTGCTAACATTTTCGTACGTGAACGCTTTCACGAGTCGACACTAGATGTCGAAAAACTTATCATTTAAATATATATATATATATATATATATATATATATATATATATATATATATATATATATATATATATATATACAGGGTGTTTCCTAAGTAATCTAAAATATTATATGGAGCGCTTCGTCACTCAATTTTAAGACGAAAAGTTCAATAATTTTTGTGTTGCCTCGGCTATAAACCAGTCCGTCACTTCGTACTATCAATTTGCTAAAACTAATATTAATGTGTTAAAAATGTATAGACAACTTAGATTGGGATCAGTTATATTTAATTTCAAATGTTGATTTAGCGGTTAATTATTTTTATAAGTTGTTGTATGTAGCTTTTGATACCTGCGTCCCAAGAAATTGCACTAAGATAGAAAGCAAGTATCCGATTTGGTTTTCAAATGAAATAATATCGTTAATGAAAATAAACTCTAAACTTGCAAAAAAAAAGAAAATTGTCTATTTGTTTTGAGAATAGATTTAAGGAAATCAGGAAAAAAGTTAAGAAATTAATTAATGATGCATACTTTGATTACATTAGGAATGTTGAAGAATGTGTGAGTAATGATGTCAGTAAGTTTTGGACGTACGCTAAGAACTTAAAGTCTAAGTCCAAGTTACTTGATGAGATGTGCTATATGGGTGCCAAAGCTCGAGGGAAGAGATTCCTAATTTTTTGTTGAATATTTCAGTTCAGTGCACAGCAGGGAAGTACCTACGTATGATTTAAACTCATTGAATGGGGACTGTGAGGGAATTGAGGAGGGTGTTCTCTTTAACTTTGGCACTCTGTCTGTTCAAGATGTTTTGGATGGTTTTGATGATTTATGTAACAAAAGGAGCAGTGGCCCAGACAAGATTCCCAATTTTGTACTTAAGGAATTAAAAAATGAATTATCGCCGCATTTACGCTATATATTTAACCTTTCTTTAGAGTCAGGTGTTTTCCCGAGTATTTGGAAAGAAGCTAAGATAACTCCGGTCTTTAAATCGGGTTCTGAATGTGATGTGTCAAATTATAGGCCTGTGTCGATTTTAAATAGTTGTGCTAAAGTTTTCGAGAATATTATTTACAAATTACTTATGAGCAGTGTTAAACATCTAATAGGTCTTAATCAGCATGGCTTTTTTGAGGGGAGGTCGACTGAAACAAATCTTACGTGTTTTTCTAATTTTGTCAATAAAGTAATTGGTAACACTGGGAGGGTTAAGTTTGTATTTTGCTAAATTTATGCGGATGATGTTAAAATATACAGAGAAATTAAATCTTTTTATGACGTAATTTGCTTACAGAAGGATCTAGACATACTTGCGCTGTGGTGTAGCAAAAATAAACTCTTGTTGAATATCAATAAATGCAAAGTAATGTCAATAACGCGTCAAAAATTGACTGATACGTCTAATTATACTCTGTGTGGCAAAACTCTGGAAGTAGTGACTAATTTTAAAGATTTGGGAGTTGTTTTTAATAATAAATTCACTTTTTGTGATCACCTGGAGTATATTATAAACTCAACTTACAAAATGATAGGGTTTATTAAAAGAACCACCAGGGATTTTTCTAGGATTAATGGTATTTTAACTCTTTACTATGCATTGGTAAGATCCAAATTAGAATACTGCGCAATTGTCTGGATGCCTTACTCTAAGAAGGAGATCAAAAGGTTGGAGGTAGTTCAAAATCATTTTATGAGATTTATTTATTTTAAACTTAACAAGGTAAGGTGTGATAGAGATACTCCCTCAGAGATGGAGAGATGTCGCCAGCCTAATATTCTTGTTTAAAGTAATGAATGGTATGATAGACTGTCCTCAACTTCTAGAGTTATTTAACTTGTCTGTTCCAAGATCCAATAATGTTAGACATCATGCTCTTTTGAATGTAGCTAGAACCAATACTCAGGGGTACCAATGTTTTGTTATCAATCGTATTGCAACACTATATAATAAATGATTTAAAAAAGAATCGAAAGATATTTTTTCATTTAGTAGTCAAACAACTTTCAAAGTAAAATTGTTGAATTACTAACAACCGCGTGAGTATGTTACCTAGGGCTAGTTTAATTTTTCAAAAAACTGTTTTATAATTTTAAGTTTATTATGTAGACTGTTTTGGGACTTCGGTCCTGTAGTCTAATTTTCTAACATAAAGTTTGTAATTGTTGTTGTTAAATAAATAAAAAAAAAATAATAATTAACATATTAATAACTTTATTTACAAAAACTCCAATTATATACCTAAATTATTTATTACTTAAGTGGAATGTCATTCTTTGATAGTTTACTTTTTGTGACTCGCCTCTCATTGCAATACATCACCAAAGACACATAGGCAATGCTTAAAAATCCTATTATAATTAACACTATCGAAAATACTTTATTAATAGTAGGAGACATAAGTAGTAATTTAATATTGGCAACGTGCTCATCGTAAAGCTCAACTTTGTGTTCTGTCCAAAATATTGGAAACATTAACTCAGGTACATTTTTATATAATCTAGAATTTAATTGTTTAATCAAATTATAATTTTGGTTTAATTAAAAAACACTTACTGATAATCAGGTAATGGTTCTAAGAGTACATTAAGCTGTAATCTAGCTGCGGTACTAGTGATGACACCGACTCTCTAAAAACATGCAAAAGTTACAAAAAAAAGTTTTATAGAATCCTTACTTACCGGTTCAAATGTGAAGTAAAACTCGTGCTTATCTTTTTGAGGATTCATTCCTTCAATTTTGTTGATGTATGATTCATCCGCGTAGTAAAAATGTGGCAAAGAAGAAAATATAGGGACACCATTTCTACATGGCGAATTATCTATTACTCCGGACGGAAAACATTTTTCAGTGCAATAACATTTATTTTTTTCGATAAGGGTGCCTGAATGCAACGCACGTTATGCTTGGAACGTTTTCAAAACCACTTACCGTTGTCGAATACTGCATCCAAGGCGGAATATTTATAACTAGGTATTCCTTTAACAATTTCACTTTTTTCGAAGGTGAATTCTAATGATCGACACAAATCAGCACTAAAGTAGGTGATGGAATCTGGTGTTAAGTGCTGTGGATAAAATTCACCAGCTGAACCTTTTACATCCGCACATTCACCTTCGTACATCGGGGTTACGTTGTTGTAATTCCAGTTTTGTAAAGATCCGAACTCATTTCCAGCTTTCGTCTTTACGTTGAAAACCCCATCGAACCCTACTGTTCGGTTGTTCTAAAATTATCTATAAGTTAAGCAAATGTTCTAAGCAAAAAAATTCTTACCGAATAGAAAAAACCAAATTTGTCTGGTGCTTCTTCTCCAGTTATGAAATTTAAAGCATTTGCCGCTGATACAAGGGTGTGCTTGAATCCGGAAATCAATTCTTTTACAGTTTTTCGCATGTGTATATCCGAGAATAGTAAAGCAACTTTGGCTGGATCTTTTATAAAGAAAACAGTATCTTTGGTTCTTTGTGCAAGTGACTGAAGAATGTAATAGTTAAATCAAATGCGTATCATAACATACAAAAACTTACTAATGCTACCATATCAATAGTTGTAATAACATCTGATAGATTCCCAGGCGAATTCTCGTCGATATAATAACTTAACAACTGTTTGTAAGTGATTGTATCGTTGTGCTCGTTCCAGGTAATGTTCACCTTTTCACGTATGTGCGATAATCTATAAGGTCCCAATTCCACAAACCTTGGTTTGATATCTGGATTATTGATATCTTCAGGGTTCGTCCAATTGAAGAAGTACAGGTCCATCGTTAATGGCCTCGTAGTTTGCCATTCTTTGAAAGCTCTATTATTTGCACTTAAACTTAACGATATATTTAGTACGTATGAGAGAAGTGACGAAAACGCAAATAGAAGAATTAATCCTATTGAAATTAATATTACGCCGGCGTATAACAAACACTTATTACATTTATTTAGTGCTCGCATATTTCTATTTTCTTCAGTCTTGATATCTCAGCATTAACCTGAAAAAAACACAAATTAGAAGTGTTAAATAATAACGTCGTGCTCAGCCGGTTACGGTTAATTTAATTTTTGATAATACTAAATTTACGTTAATAACTATATTACGATTAAATTAGGTATTTCAATGCTCATAGGAAGTCTAATTGAATATATTTTTTTCAAAAAATTTGGTCACATTAGATAGATAAGATAGTGTTAATTTTGTTACCTACGAAGGATGACCTAATAAGAAAAATTAACAATAATGCATAAAGTCTGTATACTATTGGCGCGGAGTAATAAATCTTAATTGCTTGAAATAATTCTTTATTTGCTTGTGAAAGCGGTACTTCTACGGTTAAGTAAAAACCAATAAATTCTAACCAAAATACGATCATTGTGCCGCTCCTGCAGCATATCGGCCCATCTAGGGTCTGAGAACAATAGTTTAATCTGTGTAAACACGTTGCCATTAGCCCAGGTACTGACGAAACGAGAATCATAGTCGTAGATATGGGTATTATACCAAGATACAAAAATAATGGTATATAATACGTAAGAAGTAAAATATGTAATGTGATCTACTATACAAATAAAATAAATAACATTTAACCACATAATAATTCATATCAAGGTAGATTTTACTATTATAATATATTTACCTACTAAAATATGATTTTCCAAACGTATCAGGTACCTACGCCACTGCAATACGGGAGATTCGATAATTCTGACAGGTTTATTACTCCGCGCCAATAGTACACTGCGGCATGATTCAACTTGGAAAATAATTTCTTGGAAATTATCGTGAAGGTTAATTAACTACAACAGAAGCCAATAGAATTAACATACGTGACCAAACAGAAAATGCAAGCTCTACAAAGAGAACCGAAAAAGTGAACGTTACCAGCTACTACTAACAGTAACATACGGTAAGGGTCGTTTCGATGCGGCCACTTGTTATTTTAAAATATATCGCTTCCAATATGGAGAAATGTTAAACAACATTTCCCCAAAAAATCAGTAATTGTAGTAATTGTTTAATTAAGTATGTAAGTAAACTTCAAGATGTTATTTGTTCAATTTTTAAGTAAAAACATAAGTGTTTGTTTTTGTTTTAATTGATACGAAATAAACTCACGTTAGGATGATCTCGCGCCGAGATGATTTTATGTGGAGGTGATTTTGCGTCAAAGTAACGGTGGCGAGATGACAGTGTCGAGATAGGTCCTTTGCATAGCAATCTTCAACAAATCGAATAACCTTTGAGACACCAGTATTAGAACGTCAATCGTTTTTACAGAACAGAACATTCAGCAAAAAACACAGCAAACATCACGACAAACACTCGTAAACCAAAAACATTAGAGAAGACAAATTTCCAAAGTTATTTTTCACTGATACAAATTTAGATAACAATTTTATAGGAAAAGCATCCATTATATTCTAATCAATAGCTTGTCTGGAGATAATATTGTAGGTATTAGGGTAATAAACTCTTTTGGTTATCGATTAATTGGGGATTTATTGGTTGAGTGATAAAAATCAACCTTGCGTGTAAAGGGTTTTACTAAACGTCTTGATTTTGACATATCGGTAAGACTTTCTAGCCCCTCAATTTTTTTTTGACAAAACAACATCTCTTGTTTCGCATTAATTAGTAGTTTTTGATTGCGTAACAAGTTAATCCAAATCACCAAATGAGCAAAGCAACAGTAAGTGCAAGAGTTTCTGAACGGATACAAATCCATACAATACGAAATCAACGACTCGCTAAGTAACTGACAATGGTAGATCTACATAAATTATTTATTCGATTATGGCTGCGATTTAACCGTGCTTAATGACACAACTACAGCAGTACCAGAAGTATAAAATAAGCAATTATGATAATTAATTCATCAAAGCAATAGCAAGAACTACAAAAGCATGTTTTGGTAAAACATAACAACACAATAAACAAAGAAATGCAAAGTTCAATACACATAGATAATGTTCTTACATAAATCCATATCAAGCACGTCAGAATTTTATCAAAAAAAGTATAATGCAGAAAAAAAAACAAAAGCCAGATACCGCTTGTGTAGTATTGTTTCTTGTGGTACATTTGCATTGCATCCAGAAAATATGGTATAGACCACTGCAAATTAATATTGACTATATATGATAGTAGATACTCATCCTTTAAAAATTAATTTACTAACGTTTAGACAGGTCTTATATTGTGGCACCATATTTGATACATAAATTTGGAAGAATTAAACGAAAAGTAAAATAGAGAGATGCTGTTGAAAAACTGCTCTGTTTGATTTGAACATTGGTACTTTGTACTGAAGTTGGGCCATTAAAAAGAAGGTTTTCCAGAAGAACTCAATAGATATTTCAGTGTTACGGGTCGTCGACAACCAAACCAAGGTAAAAAGAAACTCTTTGTTACAACCAGATTGTAAAATCTGTACTTGTCCGATTTTGATTAAAGTTGGTGTTTAATGTTCTTTTTTTGTTTCAATAACGGCAATTACGTTAGATTTTAGGTATTATCCTAATAACCCAAAGGGAACCTTAGAGAAACGCAAGTAAAAACATGTTCATGGTTGAAATGCTAGTTTGTTAGACTTCCATATTACTTGTCTCGCTTTTTAATTTCCAAGCTTATCCAACAAAGTAGAACTTTCAGTCCTATTTTCACTACTAGTCGCGAAGATACAATTTAGAAAATAATTGTGTAAAACTTTGGTTAGCCAATCATTATTGCTTTTGCGCGAATACTTCCATTTACCTAAGACTCGCTGTCGGGTGTCGAGCTTTTATTAAAAAACATTAAAAATTTCCATTGCATGTAATTAGAAAATATCAATATATTACTTATAAATTAGAGACTAGATAAACATCAACACAAATGCGATTGATTATGATAATAAAATAAACAATATCATTAATTTGGATAAACAACAACAAGGGAGCGACCAGAATGCAACGATGCTCAAAAATTATTATATTCAAATACGTGTTCTGTCTTTAAAAGTCTAGTTCGTTCAGAAAAAACAATAAAAACAATTGTTGGTAAATTGACTAAAACAAAATATAACGACTTCAATGATTGGTATGACTTACAGTACAACACGAAGTTGTTCTGTCGATCAATTATGACAGTCTTGGTCACCACCAAAACGTCACCATGTATCAACAAATTTATTGCTAAATTAAACAAAAACAGAAATATATCCAATTCACACAAAAAGTGGGAATTATTTTCAAATCAAGGAGTAACTTGGTTAAGAATATAGTTGTTTTTGTATTAAGTGTGTGAAGTTTGTGTTTTTTTAATGGTACATGAGAGTATTAATATTTGACCGAGACCGAAGGTCGATGTCAAAAGTTCTCTCGTATGTGCCATTAAAACACGAACTTCGAACACAAAATACAAACAAAATTTTTTGTACAACTGTAAAGTATTGAATCTTTTTAAATAGAACTTCAAATGCTTTAACTCATAATGGCAAAGTTACTATGCATATTTAACTGATTAGAGTGCATGATTTTTTATTAGATACGGGTGTACCAGACAATCAGATTGTGTACACTTTCATAGCATTAAATTTCTTTTAATTGTGTTTACCGTGAAAAATGTGAAACTTTCCACATCAACAACGATGCAAAGATGTCAAGTTTTTTTGACAAAAATAAATTAATAAATCAAAATTATTGTAATATACACGGTGAGTGTTAAAGTGTTTAAGGCGGATATTGCAAAAGTCATTCAAAATGTTTCTGTTATTACAACATATTTTAACATTTATTCCACTTTCTATTTCAAGCGATGAGAAGCTTCTCGACACTGCTATCGTTTCGCCCTCAACTTATCCGTTTTGTCTCGCTTTTTTGCCTCTGCAGTTACGCCCTCTCAGTTTTGTCATTTCGTCTCTGTGCCAACTCTCTTATATTACATAATGCTATGCATATTTAGAAATTCGATTGAATGGAATTTCCACTATTTGTTTAACATATTCATTACTTTCAGCTTTAATTAAACTTAATGAGAAAATATAGGTGTCCAAACCGTAGATCATTAATAAATCTAAATTTAAAGGAATCTTTGAATTATTAAAAAAGGTAAACAAGTAAAACTTGATATAACCGGATTACAAGAAATTAATTTTTGTTAAAAAAATAAACTCAAAAAGTGGAAAAAAATTTGTTACAGAAACTAAGAAGTTATAGATCATATAATTTACAACAAAATTTCTTTCATAGATTTTTTTGTATAATTAATTAGTTAAAAATGTTCCTCCTTAACTTGATATTATTTTTTTTCTATAGATCCCTAACAACGTTGATTTTGATTTGATTTTGTTATTGAGTCAAAATTTTTTGGCACTCTCTATTGAAGGTCTAACGTTGTTAGGGATCTACAGAAAAATGTATAATTAATATCTTAAAGACATTGTTGAACAATAAATGTCACGTTAGTAGTTAGTTATCGGATCAAAAATTGTTAAAACAAAAATACCAAAATACCATTTTCTCAAAGTTAACAATCTTCTAGCAGTTGTGGTAAATATTCTATATAATAGATTATTTATAATATTGAATAAAAATTAATTTTGTAATATGTATTTCTTAATCAATATTATTTGCAAGTATTCGTACTATTTTTGAGGGCGGAACGGCTAAAGGTCGAACGTCGAGTGCAAATAGGTCGGTGGTGAAAAGGAACGTGCGAGTAAAACATCGCGGCGGTGGTAAAGGTGGTCACATAACCCTTTTTTCAAAGACTTTTTCTAAATTTTATACACACTGAAACGTTTTATGTGATAGTAACAACCTGAGACATAGCAGTTTTTAAATGGGAGAAGTATAAAATATGAGTCGCTTATTGTAAAAACGGATTAAGATTTTTCGGTTTTTTATAATATTAAAAAAATATGTAACCAAAAATAGCAGGGGTCGCTTTTAACAAAAAATACCGATAACGACTGCTTTATATGTAATAAATACAACAAAGACAGATGATTCCTACTAACCCCAATTTATGGGTATATCTACAGATACTTATGTTCAAAAATTTACTTTTCAAAATCAAATATTAATCTCTTAATTCCATTTCCATAATTTATTTTGAATCCGTCATCATTATTCGAGTGTATATTTCTTATTCCTTCCTTAATTCTATAGTTCATAATACATTTTTATTTTATTTAATTTATATTAGTTTTTCTTCATATTATGATTATCATACTTAATCTCTGCTTTTTGTTTTTCATTGAATTTTACACAAGTTGGTTTTTCACAGGCAGTCAATCGTCGGTGTCGCTACCGTACGGTAGATTATCATGTGCAATCAGTCACAAATTAATAATAAAATTGTAAAAATCTGTATGAATTCATCTGTAAGCGATAAAAGTTTTAATTACTTTGGGTCGTTGCTTACAACATTTTTCATAGTACACTATTTCAACATTATTTTAGATTTCTACTCCACTTTGCTGACGAAGAACAAAAATAGTTAAGCTACTCTCTTCTAAATCGGGCTCAGGTTGAATATAATTATTTTAATGGCTCAATGTTTTGTTTGAGTTTTTGATTAACTTATTTGGTAACCACGTTTATTTGTTATAAATATTATGTAATGCAATGCATTGCTTGAAGTTATTACAAATTAATGAAGGGGAGGTTTAGCTTTTTCTGTTCAACAAACAGATAGTGCATTATAATCATAACACAGTCCTGCGAGGTAAGTTACAAGAATAGCTAGGGATAATTCTTGTTGTTTTTTTGCGCTGAAAACGAATCTGACCTTGAAATAGCTCCATCACGTCAAGTTTTTTGGAATTTTAGCTAAAATGGTTAAAAAATTGCTCTTTTAACAATTTTTATAAGTTTGTTTTGTTTTAACTTTTCGCAATTGCATCCCATAATCCGTATGTTTACTATTATTTAATTGTAACGAAAATACATAGTATTTACGTTGTAGAATCAAGCAATAATAATCAAATCCTTCAAAAACTGTTTTGCGCAAAAATATGTGCAAAATAAAATTTATGAATTTGACGAGGTTATAAATCACACTCTGAACGATGCGTTAATACTTTTCTCAACGCATGCGCAGGTTTTTGAAAATGTCATTTTAACTTTAATTGTTTTTTTCCAAATTCCCAAATTTAAATAGTAAATATAAATAAAAATAGCACTACAGTTCCTGACGCTATATTCACGATAAAGGTTGTCACGTCAAACCAATGAAAGAGTTTTAATCAGACAAATCCTCCCGTTTTACTGCTCGGAACTTACTTTTTGACAAGTTCTTTAGTTTTGTACCTACACAGAGGTTCTTGAGGTCTCTAATTACGAATCCAACATTAGAAATCCAACTTGAAAAAGCAAGATACATAAAATTAGGAGCAAAAATATTGCTCAACGAGCTTGCGATACCCAAAAAAACCTTAAGTATTAAATTTCATATAATTTTAATCCGCCACTTTGAAGTTTGATTATCTGATATTAGATTTGTAATTTATTAGCGACCTCTGTGTAGGTAGAATAATAAAAAATACTCATGGAAAAGTAAGTTTGGCTCGGTAAAACAGATAACTTTGTATGACTTCAAAATTGTATATCAACATTTTAAAAAATTGTAGAATAAATTAGCAAATGGATATTAAAACAAAATAAATTGGTTCTAAAAAAAATTTAAAAAACAGTTAAAATAGCTACTGTTGACCATTTTAGTGTGAATTTTCAGAAAATCAGATCAGATTTGTGTTCAGCGTAGAAAATTATACAAAAATTACTCCCACCCATTCTTGAAAAACTGAGGTCTGTGAATTAAGCAAAAAAAAATTTTGCAGTCTTATAAACACAATATATCAAAAATTCTTGATCTGTTTGATTATTTTTTGGAAATAATCCGAATGACCAACAATCCTTACTTCTACACATTTTTTGAAAACCAAAAAAATTTAAATTCAAATTATTATAAATTACATTTTGTACAACTTTTATTTGAGGTTTTGTTTCTTAAACGAACCGTTGGGATGTGGAGTTCTGTTACCAATAACTTATCTACTTTGTACTGTGACATATTACTATTGCATATATGTATAATCAATTTTTCGAAAATATCCTTATTGTGCTGATTTAAATTAATGAAAACAATATAAAATCAAATTCTAAAAGCCAGGTTCCAATACTTATTTATGCATATTCAGATAAATTAGTAAATAACAACAAAATATTTTTTTTAATAAAACACGTTAAGGATTTTCTGTATTGTCCAAATTACTATTCCAGATGTAAAAAATGAATTTTCGTTATTACACTATTTTCGAACATCCTAATTCACAATATACGGTGTGAGTAAAAAATCTGGAAAACTAATTCGGTAAAAACAAATTAATTGAATTTGATAAAAAATTCAAGGACACAACAAGTCATGGTATGGTACATAAATGAATTTTAAGCATTATAGTGCCTTTAAAAAAATTGAGGATGGCGTCACAGTAGGAAAACAAAGTCTATCAAATGTGACAAATATCAAGAAATATGTACAGTAGAAAAATGGAATTCACGTAACTTTTTACTTACACTGTATAGTGTCTAGAACCCATTATGTATAAATAACATATCGGATTATTTTTATATGTTAAAACATTGTAACGAAATCTTCAATATCATACAAGAATTTTACAATCTTGTTCAGAATATTGAATTTCTTTTTATATTTTACTAAGTGATGTCTTTTGAATGTACAATGGAAAACTGAAAAAATAGGAATTTCGCCAATTAACGTTAATTAATTATTGGTTTTGCTTTTTTAATTTGGTGTAGGTATAATAAAAAAACTGACTTTTATTCGAAAGTTTTGCTAACGTTTCACCACTTCTATTAAGGCCTCGATTAAGGCTAAATTTGTTTAAACGTATTAAACACATAAATACGATGATTGTAGTATACATCAACGATAGAATGATCACAATTGTATTAAAACTCAATTATAAAAAATTATTAAAACTCAACCCATCATTTTATGTGTACCCTTAAAAAAAACCATATGTCGGAGCGAAACATAGGCAAACCAGTTATTATCAGAAAAAATAATGTATGACTTACAAAATTATTATTGAACATAACATACATTTAAAGTGTAGATTGTCATATTGTACCTGTCGATTATAGTATTCTTTATATTGACTAGGGTCACTGACTCTAGGTGTTTATGATTCACACAATCGAAGAAATAGAGACAAAAATATTTATTTTACAAATGTAATATCAGATATTCATTTATAATCAAGAAAAAATGAAAATGTGAATAATAATGGAATTGTAATCATGCTAGAAATATACAGGGTGTTCCAACGGTAACTTGACCCCCATTATCTTTGAAAATAATAAGTTTTCAGAAAATTCTAAAAATACGTCACCTTTGGCTTAGATGGGGAGCAAATTTTTGTAAAGTGCATCCTTCAAACTTCACCCCTGTTCACGTGACAGCAACCACCTTAAGAATGTTAAATGGGACGAGGGTTCAAGTGACACATCAATTTATAGGTATTTTATTCTCTACATAACAATTATATTGTTTTTGGTTTTAATTATTTTTTAATGAAAAATTTAACAAAAACGCTGAATCATGTTCAGGGTTATTCACTATAAATTACCCACCCCTTATGATAGTTATTATTACTCGTAGAAAAAAAAGTTATACATAAAAGTTGTGTGGTTCTAACTGAATTTTTTTAAATGCCATTAATAGTTCAGTTACTTGCCGTTTACAGGGCGCAACAAAAATATGATGTATTTTTTTAACGAGCAATAATAACGATAATAAGGGGCGGGTAATTTATAGTGAATAACTCTGTACAGTTTTCAATTAACATGAAAATCTTAGGGTTTTATAAAATGTATTGTAAGATTAAATTATTATTCATTTTTGTCATGAACTTAACAGAAACATTGAAGCCATACCTCTTTTTGTGATTGTTTTTTATTGTTTGAGATTACACAGCCGGAATTCATTCTCTACATAACCACCATATTGTTTTTAGTTGATTGATTTACAATTTGAAACAAAAATTTAAAGCAACACAAAACCAGTTTAATTTAACGAATTGCTCAAAATGAGCCCGGTTAACTTGCAAACAATAATAGAGACTGTTTTCAATTTTTTTCCTAACATTACTAAACACATCCGGTGTTATGGATTGGCATTCTTGCACAATACGTTGACACAACACTTTGATTGTTTCAGGTTGTGTAGCGTAGACTAGCTATTACCAAAGATAAAAACACCTTTTCCTGTGCTATTACGAATGCCCCCACAGGAAAAGGTTCAAGGTGATCTAGGTGGCCATTCGATTGACCCCTTCTACCATTGAACCCCCTAGAAAATTTTCATTCAAAATTTGTCTCACATAAACAGCATAGTGAGGAGGTGTAGCATCTTGTTGGAAAGGTAATAGATTTTTAATGAAATTGTTGTTTTTTTCTAGAATAGCGGTTATTATTGGGTTAATTGTATTTTCCATTCTATGAAATACGGTCCAAAGAAATTATTGCCTAAAATTCCTGCCCAAACATTCAATTTTGACAATGCTGGTTGTGATACTCGCGGATTAAATCAGGAATAATATTATTCCGCTTTTAACAATTGAGTATTGTCCATTTGCAAATGACCTAAAACTTCAATGTCAGTTGCTTTATTTCGAACTGGACGATTAACTTCGTGTACAATATGGTACTTATGTAGAGAATAAAAATACCTTTAAATTCATGGGTCACTTGACCCCTCGTCCCATTTAACATTCGTAAGGGAGTTGTTGTCACGTGCACAGTTTGGAGAATGCACTTTACGTAAAATTTGCCCCCCCCCTTCAAGCTAAAGTTGACGTACTTTTGGAATTCTCGGAAAACTTATTATTTTTAACGGTAATGGGGGATTACCTAATCTGACAAAATCTGAATTTAAAGAAAATGGCATGTCGCTGACAAAAGATTTATAATGTTTACATTTTAAAATTATTTCCGCTTCGGGCGTTCACACTTGTCTGTCGTTTAGAATATAAGATACGTAATTCAAAAAATTTTTTGAAAAAGGAAATAAGTTTTCATATGTATATTAAAATGAAGCGTGTATTTCCGGTAAAGAATTTCCCCAAACAGATACTTTATATCTTATAGGATAACATCAGATAATAATTAGTATGTTTTAAGCAGATTTCATTTTTACTGTATCTTATCCTCAACTATACCACATAAAATAAGTACACAAAATTACTAGCAAATAGTATAATAATCTAATTACTCTTCACCATCCATCTAAAACAAAAATAATTTTTTTTAGGAACATTGTAATTGTTCCGAAAAAAAAGTAATTTACAGTAACTATGGCTTTGTAATTTTTTTGTACACTTAACATAATTAAAGAGATTTTCAAATATAGATCAGGTGAATATGATACATATTATTTATCGTACATTAAGCATAACTGGTGTAAAATTAAATAAAAGATAAGTTTTATTTCAAAAAAATGTGTGTAAGCATATTTTGAGATTAATTTAACAAAACTTAAAAATTAACTTAGCAAAGGAGCAATTTAACTGTTATATAAATAACTAATAAAAAAAATCTTACAAGCATTTGCAAATCAAACCAGAAGAATTCTCACTGTCACATGATCCAACGCGGTTCAGTAATTTCACAGATATTGAGAAAAATATTTTCAATTTGGGACAAACTCTTAATTTGTGGTTTTGTACCAGTAGAAATTAAAATTGTTTGACAAGGCTAAATGTAATCTAATCATGTTTTAATTATATGTTCCAATTTTGATCCAATAGTATTTTAAGTAAATTCAGAAAGTTTTTTTCACATATTAAGTTTATGAATTCTTTGTCTTTAATAAAAACACAGTTTCATTTACATTCTTACGTTATCACGAAGCAGAGAAAATAAGTCAATATATCCTAGTAGTTACGTCACTTCCGCCTAGATAACACAATCATATTTTTCCTATTTATACAGTAGAATATAGAAACCAAATGTAATAGAGAATAGTGCAGATACAAATCAAATTAAGAAATGGTACCACATTTAGTACTTATTCAGAAAAACAAAGCAAATTATTTAATAAAACATACTTAACAACATACCAGGACTCGGGTATCTCGGAGGAATGACAATAATTTCGAAATTTCTAAAGTAAATTAGTGTTTGACCAAAATTAAATTTTGCATATTAAACGTTTGTTCTTATCTTTACTAGGGCAGTATTTTATATATTTGAACCAATCTCCAATAATAATACAGGCTGTCCGTTAGAAGTGAATCAGGTCTATTATCTAAGAGAAACAAAAATTTTATTGTATTGACCCTAAAGTTTTGAATATTATTGCGATTTTTAGAATTATGTAACTCATAATATGTGCTTAAAATGATAAATTTTGTTCAGATACTTTTAGTTTGTTTGACTTTGTTTAAAAAAAAATACTTGTTTGGATAACCTCAACTTTTTTTAAATCGGATATCAGTTAAAATACCTCACTATTATATTGTAATAATAGAAAAAGTATAGTATATTACTGTTTAGTGAAAGTTAAAGGTCAACTATTTATTATTATCTTAGACCATGACTTGTTCACTACCCTGTAAAAAAATCTGTGACATCAGCAAAACATTCTTATCACTTTGTTATTGTTATGATTTGTAAAGGAAGAATCGCATATGGTATACATTCTTGAGCATAAATCATATCAGCTTATAATTTCAAAATCAATTATCAATTGCACCAGTAGTGGTTTTCGAGAACGTTGAGTGTAAATATAGTCAACCATGAATAAGACACTTCTGGTTATACCCGAAGTGATGTTCATCTTGCTTATTTTAAATGGAAACTAGTATTTTTTATTTTATTTTAGAATTTTGCGGTAAATTTTATGTACCATATGCTAAATTTGATCTAAATACCGAGTTCTCTAGAAATAACGATATTTCCGTTATTAATAAAGTTACTAAGTTGAAATTGCAACCAGTAAACAAGCAGGTTTTGAAAATTAATCCTTGACATTAACTTAATCGATAACCCTTACAGTGTTCTCTAAACTCAGAAGCCAACATGTCTAACTAAAATCATTTATACATTTTAAATAGAACACCTTGTATTTTATGATGCTTTCTAAACCATTTTTTTAATTCAAATTCGTTTGGTCTTTACATTCCCTAAATCCCCATACTTAAATCTAATTGTAAAAAAACAATAAGTAGGTAAATAAACAAACCATTGCATGCAATTAATTGAATGATATTCTAATAAATCCATTGCCAGTTGTTACCCTTTTGTTACCTGGGTACTAGGGTGGTAGTGTACTAGGTTAGAATTATTGAACAAAGCTAATCAAGTAGTTATAGAAATATCTAGTAATCGGAGAGATTAGGTTGTGGGCTGAACCTCTACACGTTGGGTTCAATTCGAACTAGAAATTACTTATTTATTGGGCGCCAAATTCCAATTTAACTGAAGCAAGTACTAGCTCGGAACTAATCGCTAGCAGTAAGCTGAAAGTACCCAATTATTTTGTTCAACCTTTGATTTGGTTCAGGCTGGTAGTAAAGAAATCCCCCAAAACAGAAAATACATATATTTATCCAGAAACACGAGGGGGTACTCAATTCCAGTACCTCAACACATAACAAAACACAGATATTGCACGTAGAAAGTAGGAAACGATACATTATAGTTAGATAAAAATTATTTGCGCCGCCACTGACTTGTTTGCGCTTAAAAATGTACTTGAAACCGAACGCCTATGCATCTATAATTAGGACGTTTGTGGTGACGAAGGTGGTTCCCATACAAATGTTTGGGTGTAGTCTGAGTCGGTGCCTGATCCTCCGAACCTCTCTTAGATGGTGGAAACGGTCATGGTTAACCCAAGGACGTGACCAGATGTGCCTGTACTTTGTGGCAATGTAGACGTTGACAAGCACGATTAACCGGCAGCACGAAAAGCTAGAGAAAGAGAAGGAGCAAGAGAAAAGATCCTCTGTGGACTAGAACGAGCGCTACTACAAACGTCTCAAATGCGTCCCATTTTCGAATAGTGGAGATGCACCCATTATTTACGAAGAAAACCTTCGTTCTCGCAGACAGAAATGACTAGAAATTCCACACGAGGTTTAGAAATGTAACATGGCAGCTCGCGGTTGAGAATTGGTAACGGAAACCGATAAGCCAGAAAGGATGTTCGTTTTAATAAATTCCCACAATGCCCTTTGGAGTTTTTCCGGCGTATTTTCGCCAAATATTTTAAAAAGCCGACAAATCCTTCGGTTCAACACCGGTGTATTGTAAGTTGCCTAACTTCGGCGAGTGAATTTTTAGACTAAACAATGTTTTGTAGGAAAATGGTTTATTTAACCAATTTAAGAGAAGCTTTTCTAAATTAAAAGTATGGGCTATGATATGAGCTGCATCAGAATATCTTAAAGTTACAGCTTAACAAAATATAAACTTGTCAAACTTTTTAAACGGCCCCCGTATCTGCCCAGATTTTTTTTAAAAATTGAAAAAATTTCCAAATGACCACTTAAAAATGGTGAACATGTCTACCAAATTTCATTTGAATAACTTTTTTCGTTTAGGAATTAAAAATAAAAAACTAATTTTTGGGGAGCACGTTTAGGGGTCGCTAGCTCCGCTAGGGGGCACTTTTTGACCATACTTTATATGATAGTTCGGCCTTTATTTCTGATGTACTTTCCACCCCTTAAGTTTCCTACAATTAATTTGGACCACCCTGTAGAGTATTAAAAATCAATATCTTCTAATTCAACAAATCATAACAAATTTACTCTTAAATCTAAATAGATGGATATTCGTTGAATTTATTCCATGATTAAATATTAAACATCTATCTACATGGTGTTCAGAATCTACAGGTTAATTATTTGATCATTCAATATATAATATGAGCTTTATTTTAAATGGAACACCCTCTATTTTATTAATTCATAATTAAGTTGAACAAAAAAGCCCTCTTGCGAATGATATTGGGAAATGGTTCGTACATTTTTGGGAAATAAAGGGATTATTTTCCTGTATTAATTAAAGGTCAGAGACGTCTCCTACTTGTTTTCTGCGATTCACGGGAATGCAGGGTGCAGGGGCGATATTCCGCAACTCTGCATTTTGTGTTTATAACTGGTTTCCGGATGTTTCGTATGTGACTTTGCACGTGTACCAGTTTAATTAGTGATTTTGTGCCAAAATGGGTAAGTATTAACCGATTATGGCGACGATCAAATTCACTTTTTTACTACAAATTATACATAAACACAAAGGAACTACCCCAGAAATTGTTTTTTTTATCTCGCCAGATTTACTGAAGATTGAAGAAGAAATTTTTGAAATTGTGCAAGAATTTTCGTCAAAATTTCCAAAATATATGCTGTATGTTTTTAACGCTGCCTGTTACGACAATCTTTTCTCCTTAGCTTCACTGAAGGACAATTTTGTAGAGAATGTGTCAAACATAGAAAAATTCGCAAGGGAGGATTTACAAACACTTATAAAACCAGAACAAAAAGAATTGTTTTACGGCGCCTATGCCAACAACCCAAACATATTTAAAATTTCTCAGGGACATTTAGTATTGTTTCCAAAGGTAGCGAAAATGGATAAAAATAAAATTGAAAAAAGAACAAAAGCTAAACGTCAGCAAGCGTTATCACAAGGAATAAGACAAGCCAATCAGACAAACAACAAACCAAAAGAACAAGTTACAAAGTTGACATTAGAATATATTAAAACATTTTGTAAAAAAGAAATTAATGCAATGGGAAAAGACAATGATGGTTACAAAAAGCTCGAAAATCTTTCAGAGAATTTAGAACCACTACTTGAAAATATTAATTTCAACTTTGAATCTGAAAGTATTATTAAGATTAGCTGCATATATTGCGATCATATCTCCAAAGTTTACTGTGTAAATTCTAAATACGGCAAAAAATGGGTAATGTCTAACTTTAACGCACATTTTGTAAACCACTTTAAACCAACAACAAAAAGGAGATGCTAAGAAAAGGAAAATAAAAAGTTTAAATTAAAAAACACTTTAATTGTTTCTTTTTTTCCAACTTCTGTGGCTTCCACATCAAGATCTACACAAGCATCTGCATTATCTTCTACCGAACCCAGTTGTTCAAGTAGTACTTCAATAAATACAATTGTAGCGACTGGACATGAAATCTTACCTCCAGAAGAGGAAAGCGAAACTACTGATGATAAAACAAAAGAGGCTGGTAGTTTTGTAGTAAACCCAAAGCCTCAATTTTTAAAATGGATGGCTGAGAATCTTTCGATTCACTTCAGTCCAAATTAACTGACTTCTACGAAGTAATAAAAGAGATTACACACATTATTGAAAGTTCTGAGATTGTGTGAAAATGTTTATGTCAATCCAAAAGTGAACGATCAAAATGATGACATTGGATTTATGATCAAAATGCTTTTTGATACGGCAAAAAAATACGAATAAAAAGAGAATTTGAATAGATTTTCGGATCCAATTAAGTTGTTTGGGTTGTATATTTATTTAACTGGAGGTCCAATTGTTTACGAATTTTTAGCGAAAAACTTTAAGAACATATTTCCATCGATTTCTACATTAAGCAGATTATTAAATGATTCTTGCCCGCTAAGAATCATAGACGGTGTCGTAAGAATTGACAAACGAAACGTATTCTTACTTACTTAAAAAAATCTACCTATGAAAGTCTTTATCAGCGAAGATCAAACTTCAAGAGTACAGAGAGCAGAATATAATTTTTCATCTAATAAAATAATTGGCTTTGTCGCTGACTTTGATGAAACAAGTGGATTTCCAAATAGTGATATGTTCGTCGTGCACAATCTCAGTGATATTAAAACAGCATTTAGTGAGAGAATTAAAGCAAAAAATGTTTACATTTTCATCGCCCAACCTTTGCAAGACAAACCGCCAACAAGTGGTAAAAAGGTGGACATTTATTAAAAATATGGCAGAACAACAACATGTAGAAGTTTTGGGATATGCTGGTGACCCAAGATGTTTAAAAGCGATGAACATATGGGCACAGTTACCTTCTTGAAATACCAACATTTACATATTGCAACAAAGTTGAAAACTAGATTTCTAAAACCAAATTTTCATTTACCGATGAGAACTACACAGTTTCTGTGACATACATTGAACTACTAATGGAAAATGTCTCTAAAGAAAAACATTTACTGCAGAAATCTTATTTGGAAAGTGAGCCTTTTCTTTTAAATGATGAAAATTTTGAGAATGTTTGTATTAATTATTAATTTTAGGCACGGAGAAAATGGATTTCAATTCCATAGACAAGTTGAGTTCAGAAAATGTAATCTCTTTATTAAAGAACAATTATTATTAAAAAAAAATTATTCTGCATGGTACTCAATATTTTTTACGACACTGGAGGCAATGGTTGAAAAAGAATAAATTTAAGTTGCAAAAAAATTATATAACTCTTAACACATAGGTACACGTGCATTGAGTTAAATGAACACTTACTTTTTCGGATGATTAGTACTGATTTAGGTACGCTGGAGGATTTGGATTTTAAAGACTACACCACAGTTAATACCAAAAACCGGTTCGCCTTTTTAAAAACTGAGTAATGGAAAGGAAAAAAACAGTTAGAAAGTCTAGGTTATTTGTCAAAAAAAAAGGAAGATTGTCAGCAGATACACTTCTACGTGTGAGAGGCATGTTCAGGTCAAAAAGAGCAAAGCGAGGACTAACAAGCATCGAAAAATTTAAATCGAAGCAAGACTTTGAAAAAGACGCAGTCTGTTAAAAACTCAAGTTACACCAACCTTTCTCATGATATTACCAGTAATGATGACATTTCTGATGAAAGTCTATCTGAAGTACCATTGGAAACGGACGAAGAAATAGACGAGGCTGATGAAATCGAAGAAAGTGACATGAAAGAAAGTCCCGTACAAACCAAGGTACATACAGAAAGAAATGTATTATGCCGTTTATTATGATATTTTTTGGTATAACGGCAAAATTTTAAAAGTGACCGATGAAAAATGCCACATTAAATTTTGAAAGAAAACTTAGACGTTTTTGTTTGGCCCAAAGAAAACGATATTCAAGAAATTAATTTGAAATAATTTATTTTATGGACCCATCGCTTTATTAGGAAGTGACCCATTTCAAATTAAAAAGAATGACAGATTGACATAATAAAAAAATTCTTGAGTTAAAAAGAGAATAGAACACATATGTAAAATTTTAATTTTTCAATAAATATTTTTTTAAATTGAAATGTTTACATACATACATAATACTAAAACCGCATGTACGAGGATATATTGAAAAATTCTTAGCCTACTATAGAACCAAACAAAATTTCAATGTCAAAATATTTTATTACTCAACATATTCTCCTCTTAATTGGATACATTTATTACAGCGAACCTGCAACGTCTCTAGACCTTTAAAAAAATGTTTCTTTTTGCTCTGCAAACCAGACCTCTACAGCTTCTATTACCTCCTTGTTGGAAGAAAATGTACGACCTTTTAAACTTTTTTTCAGTTGAGGAAAGAGGTGATAGTCGGACGGAGCCAAATCGGGTAAATAAGGGAGGTGTTCTAGTAATTTAAACCCTAAATCACGAATTTTTTGCATGGCAACATGAGATTTGTGTGCAGGGGCGTTGTCCTGCAAAAACAAAAAACCTTTGGATAGCTTTCCGCGTCTTTTCTATTTAATGCTTTCCCGTAGAGTGGTCAGTAATGTCGAATAGTAATCTCCAGTTATTGTTCTACTCTTATCCAAAAATCAATCATGATTACTCCATGGCAATCCCAAAAACTGAAGCAAGAACTTTTCCAGCAGATTTTTGGACACGAAACTCTTAGGTCTTGGAGAACCAGAGTGTCGCCATTCCATCAATCGTTGCTTTGTTTCTGGATCGTAGAAATGTACCCAAGTCTCATCCATAGTAACAATTCGGTTTAAGAAGTCTACATCGTTTTCAAATCGAGCACAGATCGAACGCGATGTTTCTACCCTTGCACGCTTTTGGTCAACATTCAAACATTTGGGGATCCATTTTGCAGCAATATTTCTCATCTCCAAATTGACGTGAACCATATGATGAACGCGTTCGTATGAAATATTCAGTGCTTCAGATATCCGTTTTAGCCCAATTCGACGGTCTGATAAAATCATGTCATGAACTGCATTGATATTTTCGGGGACTGACACAGAAACTGGCCTTCCTGATCGGTCATCATCTTCAATGGAAAAATTTACCTCTTTTGTAGCTTGCATTCCAATTTTTGACGGTCGCATACGAAGGACATTGATCACCAAGGGTATTAAGCATATCTTCGTAAATCTGCTTACCTTTTAACCCTTTTAAATACAGGTACTTGATGATGGCTCGATACTCCAATTTTTCGATTTTCACAATTTCGGTGGACATCTTTTTTCATTTAATTTATTGCGTGACTCTGGTTTACTTTTTTGACGTCAAACTTTACACTGACACTTCTAATAAGTTATTGTTCGTTGCTATGGTAACGCAATATTGTGTTTATGCAAGGAACTGGTCTAGGCTAACTAGATATCAATACATCCTCGTATTCACTTACGATTAGTAATAAGAATGATCTACGTTATGAAAGTTAAAAAAAGACAAAAACCTGTCTTCTTAGTTTTTATCTTCAGATCAGTAGATATGTATTAAGCAATATTTTTACAATTTTTACATAGATATCTAAAAACTTAACTCATTTAGGTCAAAATTACTTTGTAATTAGATATTAAATCTTTATAAATCTCACTTTTAAATTTCGGGCAATATCTTGAGGAATGGCAATATTTACGAAATTACGTCATTACGCATGCGCAGCAAAACTCACGTAATTTTAGCGTTTGATTTTTTGATATCCAAAAACTCTCTAATTGAATGTTATTCTAATAAATCTATTGCCAGTTCAAGTAAAAAAGTAAAACTTTTAATTGTCTCTTCACCGATGGATATTAAACACTGCTCTTAAAAATAATAATACAATTTAAAAAAACAAAACGAACCGGGATTTGAATCCTCGCACGTTTTGAAATATTATATATTTTTTCAAATATTTTTAATATGTTTGGTTAAATTTTAGAAATTATTACGCAAAACGTTTTCTAGTAGACATTGTTAAGTGTTCTGAAAAGTGGAAATATCCTAAAAACACTTTGGGGACATATAATTTTCAAATTCCATTTTCCGGGGCGCACGGTATGTATTTCTTGTGCATTATAATCATCATCATACACCTTATTATCTGATGGTATCCGTCCCTCCGTTTATTCTTTTGCAACAAAAAACAGAGAAAAGCACTACAATACAATACAATGAGAGTAAGTATTTAAATTTACAATTTATTTTTATTTAAAATTGATGTAGAATTAGAAATACTTTGTTAAAAAAAACATGCGGAGCATGCTGGTATATACTAGTATAAAATTAAATTATGCAAAATAAAATAAACTATATTTTATTCAGTCAAATAATTTCTGATCATAAACCAAACATTAGGATATTGATATTTATGTATGAACGCTATGAACTGTGTCATCATTATTAAACAATTCCACATGGAGAATTAGAACAAAAATGACACACATTATTAACAATATGCGTAGTTAAAGGAAACTAATAATTCTTGTACAGACGCAATTTTTGAATGGACCAAACATTATTGCATCAAATAAAAACTTTACGGTTAATCTGTATCAATAAATTAGTTCATGTCTTGTAATTAGAAATCATAACTAAAGCAATGGCGTTTTTTATGACTAGCATACTCATCTTATCTGAAAGAATCAACAGTAGTCGGCCAAACAATAAAGAAGTTCAAGATTACGATTTATTTTTCATTGCAACTATGCGAAAGTGATTTTATGGTTTTATAAATAGAATTAACAGTAACTATTAATTATACTTTCCTGCTCGTGCTTAGATTGTGCGTTTTGTTTTAATTACGCTGCATGTATGAATGTAAAACATTAATATACTATGTCTAGTGCGACGCAATTATTCAAACTATTTAGTAGAAGAATGCACGTGGGTTTTAATAAATTAGTACAAATTAAAGTAGATGGGCATGTGCAACGATTAATTTAGTGTTTTATCGTTCACAAGCATGTGTCAATCAATAATTTGAATTAAAATCACTTTACCAGAATACTGGTTTAGAGTAAACAAAAATTTTGGGGGTGTTTTTTAAATTAAACAAAATATGATCTGTTAAAATTTTTTAAAACTTACATATTATGTACAAAAGAACAGTAAAGATAACTCACCAGGTCAACACTACTTTTAAGCAACAACTGTTTTAACTTTGATATTGGTTGATATGCGTATGTATATGGTATGACCTTAAGACCGAAAAAGCATCTTCTGATAACTTTATTATTATGATTATGTTTATATAATTAACTAGAAGTCAACATTTGGATGAAATTACCTAATCGATTACATTTCTTAAAAAATAAAATGTAGCTACAATAATTGAATGAATAAATTAATGCCGCGAAAATGGCACGTATTATATAGGACACCGTAGTACACATCAAAAGTTTTACTTTCGTTCAGTGTTGAATATTTAAACTAACAGTTTTTTAAACATCTTATTGGATTTTGTTTACATGCGAAAAAGAAGGGACATACCAAGGCAGCTGGACAAACGTGAGACGTAATCGAGTGTCGTAATTCAAATTTTTATAAATTTTCACCTTCATTAATTCGGAATTTCCACCACGAATGTGCTAATGTGTTTTGACAATGAACAATCAGAAGAAAAAATGTTTTGGTAAATAGTATTTGATTTTATTATTTTAAATATTTTTAACATAACAACTTTGTTTAATATACATATAGGTACTCCTAAAACAAATTCAAACAACAATAAAGTTGCAAAATAACTTCAATCTAATAATTGTTGTAATGGTTATAGATTTTTGTACTTAACTTGATTAATTAATAAAATATTCCTTTACCTAAAAATATTGTTGAGTTTTTCACTATGAAAGAGTTTGCAACTAGACGCATAAACCAAAATCTACGATTTTTACAAATGTTCACAAATTCCATTTCAATCGACACACCTGGGCACATCCCAAAACTGAAACCCATATTTTGTATTTAACCACAAAAGTGGATTCACAAACGAGTTTAACAACACGTTTGTTACTTTGACTTCCGAAGCAAAAGCTGATTCTTATTTCTGTAAAATTGCTTAAACTAACTTTTTTTTACTAATGTACTTTTTGGTTTTACTAAAGTTACTGTTTAGCAGAAGAAAATTCGTTCATAACAAATTCACTCTCATTCATAGGTTATTGCCTTACTTTCACTATCATGCAGGTAAGCAGAGGTCACTGGTAAAAATTTCTTTAATAAATTTTATTTACAGTTACCGGTTTAAGAATGCGTACATCATGCGTACGATAGATTTATACAGTGTGTCCAGTATAAAATGATGTACATGGCGATATTGGAAACCGTTAGACATACAACGTCGGTTAAATGGGGCATTTATCTACCAAAAATAATCTACGTTTGTTTTAATTTAAATCGATACCGTTACATAGATACAGGGTGAAAAAGAAATTGTAAATTTTAGAAAAATAGCCATATTTCCTTTATTATAAAAGCTAAGGTCATCAAATTTTTAGGGTATGGGTAAGAGGACACACCAAAACTAAAAATGGTGCTAAAAATTGTTTAAGCCTACTAAGTTGTGCACGGCCGAAGTCAACTTTTGTTTTTCTATGGGCGCCTTATTGAATTTCTACATTTTCAAAATTCTCATTAACAATTGTCTTCAACCATGTACGTATAACACATGTGTGTTTGGTTAAGTTAAATCATAAAAAATAACAGAATTAAGATTTCAGGGTAGTAGGCTTTGATATTGCTATTCTTAATCTAACATCAAGTGAGGTGGGGAATTATCGTTTGAAGTATGAATGTAAGCTTTCGCGGCTGTTGTCACTAAGATTATTATCTTCCGGGTTGAGCCGTGTTCGTCCTTCCTTCCTTCGTTCTCTGCTTGACGTTTCGCTAACCATGCTGTTAGCTTCTTCAGAAGTTACTCTAAAGACTGATGTTGTTGTCTTCTGCTCCTCGTTATATACCTAAGTTTCTACAACTGTACGTGGGAAGAACTGAATCTTTTGTGAAAAACTCTGAACACTTCGTCGAATTACTGATGACTCTGGAAGTAACCAATGACGATATACTAGTTAGTTTTGATGTAGAATCGCTATTCACTAACGTACCGGTCGACGATACACATAACATCATAAAACAACTGTGCACAACCCATGGGTTAAGAGAAGATATACCAGAGCTAGCAAGAATCTGTCTGAATACAACTTACTTTCTATGGAACGGAGATTTCTACGAACAAAAATCAGGTGCAGCTATGGGATCACCATTATCACCGGTTATTGCGAATATCTTTATGGAAGCATTCGAGCAAGAAGCCATTTAATCCAGCGAAAAGAAACCGAAATGCTGGTTCAGATACGTAGACGATACCTTTGTCATATGGCCTCATGGAAAAGAAGCACTTACTGTATTTTTTAACCACCTCAACACTCAGCACGAAAAGATCAAGTTTACCATGGAGCCAGAAAAGAATAAGGAGCTTCCCTTCTTGGATGTTCTAGTGAAACGAGGAATAACAACAAGTTGGCTCATAGTGTATATCGTAAAAAGACACACACCGACCGATACCTCCATGCCACATCACACCATCATCCATAGCAGAAGCGGTCTCTAATCAAAACTTTATTGCATACAGCTAACAAGATTCCTGACGAAGTTCACAAGGCAGAAGAACTTCGACACGTCCAACAAGCCCTAATGAAGAACGGCTATATCAGAAAAGAAGTAAGAGTCGCTTGTCGCATGAAATCCGAAAAAGAGAAGGAACCTACGGAACTACGCTCGTTTGCCATTCATTGCTGTAGTAACTGGCAAATTAAGAAAATCATTGGAGAAGAAGAATATCGGTGTCAGGTTTAGAACGGTTAGAAAAATCTAGCAACTACTACTTTCTAATAAAGATAACCTACCGAAACTCTCAACAAAAGGGGTCTACCAAATTGACTGTTCATGTGGAAAGGTCTACATTGGTCAAACCGGACGCAACATAAAGTGTAGATTAAAAGAACATCACCGAGACGCCAAGTCCAGAGCGGTAGATAAATCAGCAATCGCAGAACATCTACACGAAAAAGGAAAACACATCATCAACTTCAAGGAAGCTAAAGTTCTATCAAAGACTAAAAACTACTATCCAAGGATAATCAGAGAATCCTTAGAAATTATGAAAAATAAAAAATAACTTCAATCGAGAAGATGGTTACCGATTAAGCAACACGTGGAAACTAACTCTTCACAAAAACAAATGTCACCACAAAATTAGTCAACACCAAACAGAAGATCAACCAACCATCGAAAAACCAACCACCCTTCACTGATCGACTTCAACCAACCGGAGCGGAACATAGGTATATAACGAGGAGCAGAAGACAACAACATCAGTCTTTAGAGTAACTTCTGAAGAAGCTAACAGCATGGTTAGCGAAACGTCAAGCAGAGAACGAAGGAAGGAAGGACGAATATGGCTCAACCCTAAAGATAATAATCTTAATTATCGTTTGGTTAAGTGTTTGGGGTACCCGCATGATTGGGCCATATTTCTTCAAGAAAAACCTAATTTCTGAGAGATATTTGAACCTTTTACAAACAAACGTAGCGGAAGAACTTATAAAGCTTCCACTAGCAGTTCTGCGACACATGTTTTTCCAACAGGATGGCGCACCGCCACATAATGGACAAATCATTACAAACATTTTAAACGCAGAATTTCATGACAGGTAGATAAGCAACTTGGGACCCGTAAGATGGCCTGCGAGGTCCCTTGACATAACACCCGTCGATTTGTATGGGGTCACCTCAAAAAATGAATGAAGAAAATCTGAGTTACAGAAACTGTTAATAATATAACTCCGCAAGTGATAAGACAGTCCTGTGAGCCAGTGTTGAGACGATGTATGTTGTGCGCGCAACAAAACGGTCAATTATTTGAAGATTTACTTTGATGCTAAAATTCTGTACCTTCTTCTTTCTTAGTGTTTGTTGTAGAAATAAAAAACGTTTAATAGTATTTTCAAAAACTTTATTGGTTCCTCCACTATTATTATTTAAATCTATTTAAAAATGAAATAGCAATATCAAAGCCTACTATCCTTAAATCTTAATTTTGTTATTTTTTATGATTTAGCTTCACCGCACATAAATGTGTTATTCATGGTTGCAGAGCACTTTTAATAAGAATTTAGAAAATGTAGAAATTGAATATGGCGCCCATAAGAAAAACAAAAGTTTACTTCGGCTGTGCACAACATAGTAGGCACTATTTTTAGCTTTGGCGTGTCTTCTTATCCATATGTTGAAAATTTCCTGTTCTACCTTTATTTATTATTATTTATTTTTGGGCAGATAAACGCACAAGTTTTCTCCCATGTAACCGACGTTGTATCTCTAACGATTTCCAATATCCCTATGTACATCATTTTATACTGGACATACTGTATACCTAATTTGAAAAACTAATTCTATGTTAATCTACGTCACAAGGACTGCCATGCCGGCAAATTTAAAAAATATTTCTTAAATTAGTAAAAGTGAGGTTAGATGACAAGATATTGAAAAATGCCTAAAATAAAAATTGTTCAGAATTAGATTATACGCCTATGTGCAAATCTTTGAAAGAAAATAACGACTTTTCAAAAATATCAGTTTTCCGGCATTTTTTCCGGAAATATTGAGAAAACGAAATTTTTTGGGTTTGATTTGCATAAAACACAATAAAACCAGCAAATAAACTTTACAACTCAGTAATCTTTATTTATTAGTCTACCAATTGACGGTAAAGAACAAAAAACATTGTTTTTTAGGACGGACTTTGTTGCAAACTCTTTGCCAGTCACTGTATATACAATATATACAATGGGAATGTATTAATATGATATTGAATTAAGAATGTTTACTCTGTTTTTGTCAAAATTAGAAAATTATTGTATGTAACACGTAACGAAACATGATTTTTTGTAACTCATGTGATAGTGCGGGACTTAAAAAATCATGCGTTTTGTCACTGATTACATAAATAGCTACTCTTTTTATGTAACCAAAGGGATGTACCCCGTATAGTAAATAAATAAATAAATAAGTAAAGCCGGTAGTTTTTTACACGACCTTTACCTAGAAGAAACAGAACTTATAACTTCTATTAAAAGTTATTAAAAAAATTGATTGGTTTCAAAAAATCATTTTGAGTGAATAGGCTGTGATTGCCGACGTTTCGCCTCTCATTGTGGGGCTTCCACAATGAAGGATCCTACAAGACCATATTATTTATTAATCCTTTATTTTTGATTTTTTGAAATAATGTTACACAAACGTGTGGAATTTTTGTTCTTTTCTATGATCATCTTTTATTTGCTTATTATTTCCGGACACCCTGTACAACAATATCTGCAACTATAATCTATGGTCTTGTAGAACCCCTTCTATGTGGAGGTAGGAAGGACAAACAACTCAATGGGCTGTGATTGACGACGTGGGGCCTCCACAATGAAGGATCATACAAGACCATATTATTTAATAACTTTTTTATTTTTGATTTTTTAAATAATGTTGCAGTAGCTTGTAGAATTTTTGTTCTTTTTGTATAATAATCTTTTTTTTTGCTCATTATCTCCGGACACCCTGTTCAACAACATCTGCAACTATAATAATAACAAAAAATGAAACGTATAATACTTTAATTCTTTAAGTTTTACTTCAATCTTTTTTAAAACGCACAATTTTTGATTTTATAATACGATTTATTAAGAATTAATTTCTTACTAATCTTACTGAATCTGCATTGAGCTTTAATAAATAGTTTTGCTACAATTTTTTATGATTTGACAAAGGTCGGTCTTATCTGACCGTCGTCAATTCTCGCCTTTCTACATTTTGCAAAAGGAACTCTATATATTCTGGTGGAAAATGAACAATCGTTTGTATTTAATGTTTTTTTTAATATTTAAAAATTTCTTAAATTTCATATAAAAATGTGGTGGCGCCAAAAACTACGCGTATATAAAATCTGGCCACACACAATAGAACACCACATCGTAACCGAAACATTGTAGAATACAGATATTTTACAAAATCTTTCGTAATTTATGATTGATAATATAAATGAGTCTTTGATTGTAGGATGAGATTCATAAAATTATTTTTGCTTCAGACAAAAGTTTTTCTCGAAAAAGTAAGAAATATTTTTTGCAAAAAATTACCCAAATAAAAGCTCTAGAAAATGTAATTTGCAACCATTTTGATTGATAAGATTTTTTGAATAATTAATTTTTTGATGTCATTTTGAATAAAACTTACATGATTATATATCTGGATAATTACATATTACACCAAAAAGTGTTTTTAGCAGAAGTTGCGTATAATTGCATTACAAACAACTTTCGTTTGATAATTAAAAAGTAAATATTCTAAAAACAAAATGCATATAAATAAAGTAACCGTATGGTTTTTTTGGATTAACCTTAAACTTAAATCAAGTTACCACTATTATAAAAACCACTAAATAGTAGTAAATAAGTTTGATCAAAATCAGACCAGCAGGTTTTGACGCAAAACCGAGCGCTTATAAAAATATTATTGTTATAACGACCTTGAAAATATCGTGTTTCCAGATAATAACGAACAGAAATTTTACCACTAAAAGTTTGGAAGTCACTGTAAAACCTTTTGTTACCTATATCCTTTATTATCCACTATTGCACACTATACAGGTTTATACTGATCTTCTGGGGCACCATACATAACACTTACATCACAATACAATATTTAAAATGTACCATACGAATAAATTAATAAATAAATATAACTGTTAAAAAAAAATTTACTATGCATTTTTCATTTTCTTCTTGAGATAGAGTATTTTTTAAACTTTGCTGCTTAAAAGGTTTATTGTGCTTCTTTTGGTTATTAGCCGACGTGCCTAATATCCATACCCTGCATTAATAAGTGCAGGTCGTGGATTGGGTACGCGTTTAGCTCATTTGATAGAATTTTGTTGTAACCGAAAATGCTCTGCATCCAGCGCATTGCAACTTTACAGTAAACGCAGTACTGTTTTCAGGACACTTCCGCATAACCGAATGATCAGGCGTCCAAACAAGGGTGGCCTTGTTTTGAGTTGACAGGGTATTGAGCGCATTAAAGTTTTCAAGCACCAGTGTAGATAACATTTTTTGAGTTAAAAAGGCCCTTAGCGTTGCCTGGTTGTCTGGTATAGTATTGATACGTCTACTTGAAATAGAGTTAGTAGATTATATATTTAAACCAAAAAAAAATTTTTGTTGTAAGGTCGATCTCTTCTGATTTTTTTAGAATACAGTACTTTTCACAGGAGTATTATTAAGTCTAGATCGTTTCTACACTGCCGGTTCTTCGCCGTTAGTTCATCTCCGCCGTTTCTACATCGACCCGTTCCATGTCGGTCATTTCTACGCTAATCTAGTTCGAGTCTGGCCGATTCTACACTATCCGTAAAACGTAGGTAGCCAGTTATTTTTTGCGTTTCTTTTTGAGTACTTAATGTTTAACGAAGGATGTTTTGAAAAAATTACGAGAGCGTAGCTGGAGTGATTTTGTTAAACAAATCAAGTTAAATTACTTAGATCAAAGTTATGTACAAGAAAAGAGGAAAAAATAACGGGCCCAAAATCTGTATTGGTTGTGGACAATCAAGTATCTTTTAAGAAGGCGTAGAAAACCTTAATAAGATTATAATTAAGGACGAACAAACTACACTTTATTTTCAAGAACAAAATCTTCAATTTTATTTAATATTTTGGCTTTGCAAATACGATGACAAGCTCGACAAGTACGTGTTTTGTGTACCATGTAAACAGAAGACCAATTTTTACAAGAACAAATTGAAAACAACATTTTTTGGTTGGGACTCGAGAACTCTCAAAAATGCATAGAACCATTAAAACTATTTTTTTTGTTTACCTAGTAACCTAATGTCATAGTCGTAAAAATAATCGTAGCGTGTAAACAGAACAATTGTAATATAATTTTTTTACAAAAAAACAAATAGTTAAAAATAATAGATTTTATTATTAAGAGTAGAAGTAGGTCTTTTTGTGGTGAGCCCAGAGGATTGACGGACGAGACGCCAGTCGAGTGGGCGAAGCACATAAATACCTGCTCTGAATGATATATACTATTTTATCTTCAAGCGGGACAATAATGAGTTGAATCTTTATACATACGACGCTTTTGTTTGGCTACATGCGTTGCGTTTCGTTTTGATAATAACAGTTGGGAAATGGGAATGTCATGCACATGAACACTAGCGGCTTGTGTTAAAACACCCTATGGGTAGCCGTTTAGTAATATAGGTTAATAATTTCGCTTTTTTTTAGTCATTTATATTAGATAATTCCATTATTCTATTCTATAAATGCTTTTAACGAATTTGTATTGAATTGGTCGAGCCGACCATGGATATTTCAACTCCTAGGATTTGAAGCATTTCAACTACAACTTCACCTATTCATGAATAGTGTACACATACTGTATTAGCATTGATTATACAGTTACTTGAAGATAAGCAACGCAATACTTAAAATGTGTACCTGCATCTCCCATCAGAAACCGGACCCTCTTTAACCCGCGTCAAGAAACTTTACTCTTAAGATTGTGGCGCCGCGACTATTATTGGTGTTAGCCTCTAGAAGTTGTTCAAGGTTGAAATGTTAATCAAATATTTCATTTTGCAAAACGACCAGGTTGTTGCACTTAGTAATAAAACTGTACGGACACGGCGCATTTCATTTAAGAAAAACTCGGAAATTTATCGTGCCTCAATGTAGATTTCTAAATTGCTTTTTAATTTTGTTTCAAAACTTTAATATTGATTCAATGCTTTAATAAAACAACAGTGTAATTTTAAGAACTCAAATTTATTTACGTTTGTACTTACATAAACAATTTATTTGTCTATTTAAACAATATTTACTTATCATTGCATTCAAAATTCCGTCGTTTTCCTCAGAAATCAATGGTACGACCGTTTTTAATTTCTCATTTGATTTTCGCTTTTTTTCTCACATATTATCGCGTCCTATGGAAGAAAAGACAAGTTTTTCTGATTCGCAAAAGACGCCCGCGGTGACAATTAGAGAGGAAAAATTGAAATAAATCAACTCTTACTTCGAGGGTCTGTCGCATACTAGAAGCTTTCTTCTATAAAACGGAAACAAAACAAAATGCATAGAACTTTTTCCCTTAAGGTGCAGGAGAACCGAACAAAATTGTTGAAAAATCTAGCAACGGCAATATTTTATAAAATGAAAAATTTTTATTTTTCATTGTTTTTTGTCTTTAATTGCAGGCATTCGATTCGTTCAGACCCGCTTTTCAGTGTAGCATACATTTTAATTTAACTAACAAATAAATACTAAAATGTTTATGTTCAACACAAACCACTTCAGAAAATTGTTCGCTTTCTGAAATTAAACATGTCACAATTTTTGTCACGGCACCTTTTGCACATTTATATATAGTAAATTTCAACTGCTTAAATGGTAAATAACTAGCTAAATAAACTATGCTGCAAGATTCTAAATTTACAAATGAACAAGTTGGTTGAGGTGAACTATCTTAACTAGCGTTATTTTTGTTTAATTTTGTCATTTCATGTGAATTGTTCATTGAAACAAATTTATCATCAACTTGACCTGAATCGGTCACCAAAATGCCTCGTTCCTCTTCTTGCTCATTTAATTCAAGAACTTCTGCTTCATCTTCTTCACAATTTCCACTATCTACGCCCGCTTGAAGCCTTATAAACATATTTTCTTGTATGGCTATTCGACACTGTCGAACGGAAGGCGTTGGATTGTATCTACCCCTATTGCGGATTACGGAGTTAAATTTTTTTAATGCATTTTGATTGATTACTCTCGTTGCTAAATATTTAATGTTTTGGTTTTGCAAATTATTCCACAATTGTAGTATTGCGCGAATACTCCATATAAATCCATTGATGTTCTTGTGTCGCGCCTAATTTGGACAGAGCATTCCTATTATTTGTTTCTTGGTCACATACGATAACCAGGGAGTTTCAGGGGTTTTTGCGCAAAAACTTACAGTTGGTTAAATTGAAAATCATAAACTATATGCGATCAATTTTCAAACGAAATAAAGTTATTAAACCAGGCGACGAATTTATGTGAATCACTTCAAACGAGTGCATAATTCTTTATTTTATCAATTTGAAATTTAAAAAAAAACTATAGAAAGATAAGTTAATACACAAAACTATTTCAGTAGGTAAATAAAAATAATATTAATTACTTTCTTTCTCAAATTTTGTCGCCACTGCATTTTTATGTAATTGTTTTCTTTTATTGTTCAGGTAAAATTATATCTGACCTTAAAAAATATTCTTCACTAATTAATTTTTTTCCTAAAGCGTCAATATCTACATGAGCAATAACAAAGTTTCCAAATTTTTTTGGCGCTCGGTGGCGCGGTGTACTTCTTTTATTGGAAATTAAAAAAAACTTTTGTCTCTTTTTATCTTCGTATTGTTTTTGCAATTCACGTATTCGCACTTAGCCATTGTCACAACAAATCACAATAACTTCTAGACACACGCACAAACTTGAAGCGGTTCAACGGTGACGCTAATTCAAAGCACGCAAGAAAGCAACTAAAATATTTCGCTAAAAATTCACAGTGGAGCCATCTACAAATCGGTGAAATTGTACCTTACATTTTCCCCATATGCGTTGCAAATCTTAAGTAACTTTATAATCAATGGTATTAGATTTAGCATTAGCGGGATCTATAGTGGTTAAGTGTAAGTAATAGCAGAACTGTACTGAACTTCGCCCCTATTCAAATTTTGTTTTTTACGAATTATTTTTCTTTTCTGTTTAAAGTTCATATTATTATTATTATACACACTACATCCTAATTAAGCTTATTATATTGAACCTTTATGTGTTGCGATTTCTATTGCCATCTTGTGCTATCGTAACACGTTCCAAAATGCATTTGTATTAAAGCAACTTTGTCGAGAGATGTGTAAGCAGTTACATAATTCGATTTTTTGATTATTATAGACAACTAAGTGTTGGCATAAATAACAAACTCGAATTGCCGGCCGTAAGTTCGCAAAATATTGTACAATAGCAAACAAACACCGAACATCATTGGACAGCTGTTTTGTCCTTTTTAGAATGGAATACTGCAGAAGAAAAGCAACTAAAAAAATTATTTTGAACGTAAATTTGTTTCTAGCCACATTACAAATCTAGTGATTAATGTAAAATTTGAAATTTTATACAAAGAAAACTTTGGCTTCGTGGCTGAACTTTTCATGGTATTCTAAACAAAAAACTAGGAATTGTTTACGTTACGTAGGCAAGGTAGGTATGTATTGTATAAAATTATTAGACATTTTATATAATATATGGATTGTATAAAATTACTAGATATTTTTATACAATGACTGAATAATATGCTTGGCCGGAAACATATACACATTTTTTATTTTTCAACTACTCAGTGGTCGTGGCTTGTCAGGTGAGACAGGTGAGACTGAGCTGAAAACCTAAAAAAAATAAACCGCATAATAAAATTTTTAATTTCCAAAAATAAAACTATAAAATAGGTGTATTTACAGATTATAAGAATCATGATTGTAGATTAAAAATTATTTAATTATTTACTATTTAATTATACGTGGTTATTCACCCAACCTTTGGTGTACACATAATTTTACTCCTAATTTTAAAGTAATTCTGAAAATTTGTATTAACAATATCCTACAGTAAACCCCAATTATAGGAAATAAAAATTAAACTAAACATTATACACATTTAGAATAACATTATAAATTTCTGAGTAAGAAGTTTTAGCGAACCGCATGTTCAGATTCGCAACGAGTTGAGGGGAGTAAAGGCGCATTACTCATACCCCTTCCGATTTATAAGAACAAAGTTTAGACGGAAGCATGCAAGACCAAAAGAATTAGCTTTTCTTGAATTATTATATTGAGCGCAAGACTTACAGGTTTGCCGCCACTATCCATTTTCTTAGACAGATTACTCAATTGCGGAATTTTTTAGAACAATAAACAATTTTTTTTTCATTTCCAAAGGTTACCCCTAAAGCTCTACACCAATAAAATTTTTGATTTCTTATCATTACTTGAATTAGAGCATGTCAAAAGTGCCCAACTTAATCAAGTTTGCGATTTTTTAAATGAAACTCCGCTAAACGTAAAAAAACATAAGGAGCTGTACAGACATTGTTTTTGACAAGTACGGGTCAGTTAAAACCTCGCCTTAATGTCACACAAAGAACTGATTATATTAAACTGGTTGCACATTTCATTGACTGGTGAGGTTGCTAATACATTCGTTCTGTACGCCTGAGTATAAAAAGTTAAATTTTGTAGTGAACCTAACGAGGTACATAAAAGTTTATCTAATTTAGTAACCAGCTGCAATCAATTTTCTTATGTAGGATTTTATACAGAATTTTAATGGCGGTAGCAGCTCTCCTAATCTGGATAGAAGTAAAATTAAATCTATTTACCAATGTATTGTTGTCGAACCCTCTGGGTGGATAGACACCAGCAACTAGGAACGAAAGAAACTTAAGAAAGCTTCTTCGAACCTTTTCGACACTAGACACTTGGTAATTATGCGAAGGGAACCCAATTATGGACCAATATTCAAGTTGCGTTCGTACGAGTGAGTACAATAAAGTAATTAAAACCTTGAAGTCAACAAACTTGGGATGGTTTCTATTGATAAATCCGTACATTCTATAGGCTTTAGCTGTAATTTCAGCAATATGTTGGGAGAAATCAAATCTCGAATCGAAAGTTACACCTAGATCATTAATAGAGGAAACGCGTTTCATAGGTGTATTGCTAATGTAATGCGGGTATGTTATTAATTATTTTTTCTTTAAATAAGTAGCAACATAACATTTATCAACATTCAGAAAAAGCCTGTTTTTTATACACCACTCAATGAGTGATTGGATACGCATTTGTGCTGTTATTTGTGGACTTAATACCGAAAAAATTTTAAATCATCTGCAAATAAAAAGTTTTTCTGTAGAAATGCATTCAACTATATCGATAATGAATAACAGAAACAAAAGAGGTCCTAGATTGGAGCCTTGCGGAACGCCAAAAGTAGGTTTTGATAGCGACAAATTGCTTTCGATTGATTAAGTAGGACAACAGTAGTTTAATTAACTTCTTGTAAATATTAAATTGACGTAATTTATTTAATAGAATATAGATGTCAATCTGATCAAATACTTCGGGAGTCTGTGTAGATCACATCCACTTGGCCTCTGACATCAAGTATTTCTAATGTACATTGTTTAAAACATGACAGTTTAGTTAGTGTAGATCTGTGGGACATAAAATTTATGAGGTCTGATCGACGAGTATATTCCGGAATATACTGTATTGCGGGGCAAAAGCACTAAGATCGAATTGACATAAAATATGTTTGTTTAGACTAGTGGTTCCCATACTTTTTTTTCTCATAGACCACTTTAAACATTTTCCTGGATCTGGTGGACCCCTGCAGCTATTACATTTACTAACTTACTTCCAAAACCCGAAAAAAGTATATGTCTATGTAAATCTGTGTTGTGGCTATTTTTCAATCAACTATGAGTTGAAAGTTTTCGAAAAAAAGGTGAGAATTTATATTGCTTTGATTATGCTGTGAGTATTGTCATTCAAGCTAAGTTTCAAAGCCAGTCTAAAAACGTCTTCATCCAACAGTTGGATTCCTACTTTACTTTTTGTATTCTAAGATTGACTCACAGTACAAGAAACCAATAATCTCCCACTTCGGAGTGGTAAAAAGTAAAAATAAATATTTTCTTGTTTTGTAGCTATTTATTCAAACACAAAAATTACTACACTTTTAATTATGTTGTTATAACAGTCTTAGTAGAATCAAAATTTAACATCAAAACTAATAATGATTATTATTTTAAAAACAGTCGCAATATAATCAAAACTTCAGTTTCATCATATGGATTTATTATCCATGGTGGTATATCCATCGACAGAATGTCTTCAAATCTGATTTTAAAATCATCATACAGGGCAATCAAATGTTGAACATACGTCTGAATATCTTCGTCGAGGCATTCTACCTGCGATAAATTTGGAAACTGGGAAAATTCACGTCGACCAATATTTTGCTTCATAAGTTTCAGTTTACCAAGAAAAGCTGAAATTTCACTCTTTGTTTTTATCAAATTGAGGCTGTCCCCTTGTAACTGTAGGTTGAAGTCATTGAATTTTTGAACAAATCTGTCAAATACGCAATGTCTGCTTTGAAATTCATGAGGTTTTCTTTTTAAAACAGGATCTTTAGTGTTCAGAAACAGAGTCGAAAAGCAAATAGAATCTTGATAGACATGCACCTTTCGACAACCAGCGTACTTCGGTATGTAGCAGCAATCGTTGGAGGTCCTCATCATTTTCTTATTTTGTTAACTGCATTAATCACAAATTGAAGCGCTTGGTGCAATCTATCACTCAATTTTTTCGCTACTAGATGTTGTCGGTGGATGACACAGTGAATTGCAATTACCTCTGGTATAATCCTTTTAAGATGACTTATAAACCCACGATATCGCCCGACCATGGCAGGAGCTCCATCTGTTGCCACCGAAATAATGTTTGTGAATGCAATTGATTTTTCCGTAAAAAATCATTCAGAACATTAAAAATTGATTCACCTTTAGTGTCAGTCTTCAAAGTTTTCGCGAATAGTAACTCTTCAAACATTTGTTCGCCTTTGATAAATCGAACATATGCCAATAATAATGCTTCATTGCCAGGTAAAGTTGACTCGTCCAGTTGAATAGAAAAATGAGTTGTTTGCAGATAATTACACAAGAAACTTTCAACATCAGAGCTCATTTCATCAATACGTCTTTGTACAGTGTTGTTACTCAAAGGAATTCTTTTAAGTATGTCAAATGAAGATTTGTGCAGGACAGTTTTAAGACCTCTTCAACAGCAGGCAAAATTAACTCCTCTCCAATGGTATGCGGTTTCCCAGATTTTGCTATAAGTAATGAGATATTGTAAGATGCCCGCAAGCCATCGTCGTTGCTTTCAGACGTTGAAGCGAACATACTATGCACGGTGGGTCTCTTTTCATACTTTTCCTTCAATGTTTGGAAATATTTCAAATCCTTACCTATTTTGTCAGGATGACACCTTCTTAGATGATCTTCCAGCTTCGATGGTTTCATAGAGTCATTGCTCAAGACTTTGTTGCATAAAAGACACATGGGCAATCGCTTGTCTGTATTTGATGGAAGAAAACCAAATTTCAAATATTCAACACACTACTGTCGACACTTCTTCTTAGATTCAGCCATGTTTCGTATCAATTACTTACCTGTAAATATGAAAAAAATGTTTGTTAAGTAATCTTAAAATGATTTAACAAACATAATAGAAGTGGCTTTTTAAGATACAAGTTGCTAACAAATAGATAGGCAGGTACTTACTTTTCCAACACTGGCAAACAATAATATCAATTCACTTTAATTTTCAAAAGTCTGAAAACTACTTCCGTCACTGGTGAACACTTATATAGGCACACTTTCTTTTTTGAAATTCCGGAAACAACTGAGTAATGTTTATCATTCGCATTCGTATTTATATTAAAGAAAAATCCAACAAGTTCATGCAAGTTCAGACACGACTTTAACTAGGCGGCGGGCGGCGCGGCATCGGCGAGTCTTGACACGCTCTTTCTGAATATGGAATATGCAAGTTCTTACAAAAACAATTGCTGAGCTTCTTATAATATTGTCTTCCTATATTCATAGGAGAAGTCAAGCTTCTTATAATATTGTCTGCCTATATATATTATTGTCTCCCTTATTCATAGGAGAAGTCAAGTCGGGTTACCTAATACATTTTTATAGACCCCCGTTAACGAGTTGTGGACCCCCATTTTTTTTCCACGCAAGCGTAGACCCCTATCGGGCTCCCTTGGACCCCTGGGGGTCCACCTGGACCACTTTGGGAATCTAGGGTTTAGACCAAAAACACTGGAAGTTGTCCCAACTAGTACTACTATGTGCAAACGATCCAAAAGTATATATACTTATCTGTAACAAACATTGAAGACTGTATAAAATTACAAACTTGCCGGATGTTAAAGCCACTTTACACTATCTGATTTTTGTATGTAATATACTGTTTGATTTTTTGTCTTGATTTACATCAAGTAGAAAATTGGATAGAATATATTTTACCGTTTACAGTATGTGACTACATGGTTTTGATTTTTTGATAGTCGACACCTAAAAAATTGACGTATACATGTAGATTAGATTGCAAACGTACAACGCAAAAACAGTATCAGATAAATTAAGTCTGCCAAACATGAAAAATTTATTGTGTCATACATGTTTTGGTGTCTAATTTATTAGTCCTACAATCCATGAAAGATACATTAAAAAAAGCAGTAAGAAAAGAAGAACTTTTTGGTCACGAAAGTGGTTATTCCGAAGAAACGAAGGTCGTGAGCAACAAGTTGGTTTTTAATGAATTAAGAATTGAAGATCGAATTTAGAAATTTTGCTTTATGACATTGTTGTTTGATGTTTTTAATAACTATAATTAATTTAAATCAATCGTTATTAAATAACCTTACCTAAAAAGTCACATAAAAGTATTAAAGGTTCGCAACAGTGCGCATGCTTTAACCTCAATCTCAAACGAAAAATCAGGCGAAAATAGATATTGTCTTATTCTGTAAAATCAGATACAAAATCAAAAACGGTCAAAACAAATTGTCAAACCAAATGGTGGAAAAAGAAAAAAATGTGATTTTATATAAGTCAAATGCAAAATCAGATAGTCTAATACGGCTTTTATCATCAGAATACGTCAACGATTATAACTAAACTCAAATGTACGTTGGAATACACGTAAGCGAAAACTTAACGTGTAGGAATGTGGCAAAAAGACGTGGGGTATTATTTCACAGCAAATTAAACATCAATCATCACATAACTATCATCAACTATAATATTACATCGAACAATTTGAAATCCACAAAGGAACAAGAGTTAACGTGATTTAATGGAAAATGCGATTACTCTTAACCAAGCTTTAATGCAACATTTTATCAAAGTTTTAAACTTGTAGGAATATTTTTCTGGGTGACGCATTTCATGTTTATTTTATTTATTCGTATGACATTTTAAATATCGTATTGTGATGTAAGTGTTATGTATGGTGCCCCAGAAGATCAGTATAACCCTGTATAGTGTGGTGACGAAACCGTGTGCAATTGTGGATTGGTTTGTCTTGGCAAAGCATTTGCATTTAGGAAAGTGAGAATATTGCATGCACACATAAGTTTTTTTAAGATTAAATTATTGCATGAGTCAGCTAAGCATGGATTTCGACAATTAATGCGCTTGGCAGTAAATAATCTAATAACCAAAATTTGTCGATTGTTAGATTTTGAATAAATCTTTAGGCGACCATTATCAGGTAAAAATTCAAGTATTTTTATCTTAATTTATGCTAAAAGTAGTAATTACATAATTTGTAAAAAAACAAGTCATATTAAGTTATATTAAGGATGAGATAATTTGATAAAAATGCACTGTTATAATATCTTATACAACAGCCATTAAGGTAGTTAACACCGAATGACATTAAATTTAAATTTCACAAATTGTAACTCGTTTTAGTACTTTTTCCTTTTTTTCAAGGATAACATATTTTGATTGAGTTTTGTAAGTTACCCATAAGGGTTATGTTAATTATGTTATTTGTTATACTTTCTAAACAACACTTCTATTTAACCAACAGAAAACCACCAAAAACTGCACCAAAAACTTAACTCGGACACGTGTTTCAATAGCTAAGCTGTTGGTTAAATAGACGCTGCAGTTGGTGTTCCTTTCCTTTGAACACTTCTATTTTCAGTAGCTTGCAACTGTGAGTGAGAATTTCAGCATATTCTTCATCTTTTCAAGAACCATTTATATGTATTACTAATTATTTTAAAAACTATTTACTTTCTAATTGTAGCATATGAGTTTTTAAATTAAATTCGTAGGTACTTATTTAATCATCAAAACAATCATCAAAGTTTTGTGTTTTAAATACCAATCTATCATTTTAATTAATAAAGATCATAACAGTTAAAATTTCGTACAATTTGCAGTTTATTTATTTTGCTGTTATTTTTTGTTTTCGTATTTTTTCTACGAAAAATAATTTAAAAAATTTAACAAATTTAGTCGTTTGCGTTATACTGTATCTCACTTTTCATTATTAATTATTGTTTCTTAGAATATAACTTTTGTAGCATAGATTTATATTATAAATGATCGTTTTCTTTTGTAGTTGTTTGTTTGACGTATCCCGATGCATTAAATCACGAAATGACCGTTCTATATCATTTAAAGCATATATCTGATACCAACGTTTTGTTATTTACTTATGTGTCGATTGAGGTTACGTTCGAGCGCCGTTTTATTTTGGTCTTTTATTTACAAACGACATTGACATGCCTTCATTTGACATTAACTTAAGTTGATGTTAGTTTGTGATAACAATTTTTTAAAAATGTAACTTGTGACCTTATAGCTAGATACGAAATTATTTTACAGAAACATCCTTTCGGTAAATTTAAGAATATAGTTGAAAAAATGAGTTTTTGTTATAAACAATTGAAAATATTAGGCAAGACTATGGAGCAAATAAAATAGAATAAGACGGAATCAATTCGTATTAAAAAAATGTAACTTAAAAAAAAATTATGTTAATTGTTTATTTAGAATCCGGTATTTAGATTGTTATTGTTTATTCGGGAACTAAAGAATATTGTGATCTAAAAAATTTGTACATTGTTTTTGATATATTAGCAATCAAGCTACAATAGTTTAAGAAGCTTAGAATTAGTAGTTTTTAGAAAATAGCAACAATAGCTGTCGGTGGGTAGCTCAACGTGATTCGGAGCACAGCTCACAAGCGCTTCGGCTGATGTTCACCACGTTATTGGTCTTTTTTATTGTATTTCCGTTTGAAATAATTAATAGATTAATTCATTATACTGCGCTAATAACATTATATTAACAAATACGCAAATGTACTGCAAAAATTATTATATATATATTATCAAAAATCTTATTTACCTTTCGGTGTTAAGGTATAATTACAAAATTAACAAATTATTACTTAATTATTATGATAAATTACTATAACTAAAACATAATTCCTCTGTGTCGTATATCCTCCTAGCCCATTCCTTCTTATTACGTGCCAATCTCTTCCCCTCAATCAATGCCATTCCTTTTTCTCTTAATATTTCTTCCAGCTGCCTATCCCAGGTTTTCTTTGGTCTGCCTTTTGTTCTTCTTTCTTGAGGTTTGGCTTGCCATATTTTCTTAACTAGTTTTTCTTCTCCCATCCTTTCCAGGTGTCCAAACCATCTTAATTGTTTGCTTTTTTATCGTCTTTGATTGGTTTTACTTGTAGGTCTTCCGTATTTTACTATTTCCTATTCTGTCCATCTTGGTTACTTCTAATATTCCTCTTAAGATCTTCATCTCTATTGATTGTAGTTTGCTTTCAATTCTCTTTGTTAATGTCCAACTTTCGCTTCCATAGAGTAATATTGGTTTAAATATGGTTTTATACGGGGTCCGGCACATCGAGCGGGCATTAAAAGTATATGGAGAAGTAATTTGATTCATTTTCTAAAAATAGTGCTGCGCCTGTTTTCGACATCACTGAACTCAGACAGAATATTTTCGTTCATAGAGCACTTCCTGTTGTACTGGAAGTAGCTGTCAACTTTCTTATTTGAAATGGAACATGCTATTTTTTATTTTATTTTCAGATTCTACGTAAAATTTAAGGTGTAGTTTAATTACTATACCATACCCAAAAAATGACTGGTTTTTTAGTAATATCGATTTTTTTGAAAAAAAATTAAAATCATGTTGAATTGTTATAGTTCATATCTCAATATGATATTAATATTTTAGTTCCTAATTTGTTGTGGCAATTGTCGATACGTTACAGTAACTCACATATGAATGGAAACTCGAATTGCATGTACAGGGTGATGAAAATTCTCGTACCAATATGAACAACTTTCGACCTCAAAAACTTGCTTTATTCAAATGGGACACACAGTGTTTTTAATTTTCTTAATATTAATCACTAGGTTTCGTTCTTCTAGTGCCTTAGCCCATACACTTAGATGATACTGTAGATCGTCTTTATTCTTAGCATATACCACTATATCGTCCGCCAATGCACTTTCTGCTATATATACTTCTTGCATATTCTTGTAACTCACTTTCAGTTTCTTGATCTTTCCTTTGACTTCCTTGATTACTTTGTCCATTATTACATTAAATAGAATAGGGCTGAGTACTTCTCCTTGTCGTAGTCCCTTGGTCGTTAAAAATTTTTCTGATCTTCTGTTTCCCTTCTTACATAGTTCCTTGTATTGTGGTACATAGCTTTAATAACATTTATTAATTTAATATCTACACCTCTTGTTCTTAGGCTGCTCCAGACTAATTCTCTCGGTACACTGTCGAACGCTTTCTTTAAGTCGAAGAGGGCCATATATATATTCTTATTACTATTTTCTCGATTAGTTGCTTCACTGAGAATATGTGGTCCATTCAAATAATTTAGCTACTATGCATAACAAAGTGACTCTCTGTAATTAGAACAAACCTTTTTATCTCCTTTTTTATATAATGGTAGCATTAATCCTATTTCCCAGTCTTGAGGTATTTGCTCATTTCTCCATACTATATTTAGTAGTTTCACTGTTATCTCTCTGATCTTTGTTACTAGGTTTATAATCATTTCTGTGTAAATACTATCATGTCCTGCTGCTTTGCCTCTTTTAGTTTATTCATAGCTTCTGTTACTTCTTCTGTTGTTATCGTTTGTACTTGCCCCCGATTTTCTATAGTACTCTCCTGTTCTCCTCCATATTTTTTGGGATTGCTCTTTTCAGTCATTAGCAGTTCTTTGAAATATTCTTTCCATCTCTTTATTATTTCGTTTTCGTCATCTAGTATTTTGCCCTCTTTACTTTTAATGTACTTTGTTTTATTTGATTTCCCTGAGGGTTTTTTAATACTCTGTAAAACAGTTTCTGGTTTCCTTGATAGTCCCTCTTCATTGTTGAGCCAAATTCCTCTCATGATTCTTGTTTGGCTAGTTTCACCACCATTTTCACTTTACATTTCTGTTCTTTGTACCTGTCATATTTTTCAATAGTCTTATTTCCTAGATATTATTTCCATCTCTCCTTCTTAGCTTTTACTTCGGTATTTATGCTCTCATTCCACCATCTTGTTTGTTTGGTTGATTCGTTAATTTTTACCATTCCACACGCAACTTTTGCTGCTTTCTTTAAAATTCTTTTCAATAGTCTTCACATCTCTTCTACATTAAAGGTATCTTGTTTTTGTATTATTACCGGTATCCTTACTTTAGAACTGACAAGGTAGTGATCTGAGTAGATTTCGGGTTCTCGTTTCACCTTTGTGTCTTTGATTTTCTTCCTGTGGTTTTTATTTATTAGTATATAATCAATTATGGATCTTTCATTTCTACTAACCACTTCTCTTGTAAACTTGTGTATGTCTCTGTATTCGTAAAATGTGTTAGTTACTACTAGGTTATTTACAAGACAGAAGTCAATGAGTCTTCTTCCATTATTGTTTTATAGTTCTCTCCGAAATGTCTAATTGTTTCTCCAGTTTCTTAATTTTTTTACCTATTCTTCCGTTAAAATCTTCTATTATTATCAACTTTCCTTTATCATTTTCTATTGTTTCAGTTAATGTGTCCCAAAACCTGTCTTTTCTTTCTACTGTCTCGTCATCATTTGGTCCATATGTAACTATTATTGATGTTTTCCTATTTTTGTCTAGAGTCATCTCTATTTTTAGTATTCGTTCCGATACTCCTATCCATTTGTCCACGTATTTTACTTTTTCTTTCTTTATGATACATCCCACTCCTTCTTTTGCTCGTTGATTAATGCCTACCCCACTATATATTAGTAGATGACCTTTATCCAATTCTAATTCACCTTTTCCTTCTTTTCGTTTCTGTTATACCTAATATGTCTAACCCTGCTTTCCCAAATTCTTCCTCTAATTCTTTACCTTTTCCTGTTCAGCTCCTAATAATCCATGTACCAATTTTCCACACTTCTTCTTTATCATCCGTTTTAATACTCGTTTTCACATCTTTTTTTCACTTTTGTTCATTATTCTATTTTGCTCGTTATCCTGTTTCTTTGCCGGGTCCATCATCAATTTTCCATCCTCTTTACTTTTTAGTTTTTTGGGTGTAGATCAACGTGAGATTCACTATCGTTTATTTGTTCTGGTGTTTCTCTCTCATTATTCCATTTCCATACTTGCTTATCACTCTTCACCTTTTTCCCCTGTTTCCTTTCTTCTCCCGCTTTCATTTTTTTTCTATTTCTCTTTCCTGCTTTGTCATGTCATTGTTTATATATACTCTATCTTCTTTATATCTAGCTAGTTTCGCCTTATTTTTCATTGTTTCTATTTTGTCATGTATATTCTTAAATTTGACTAGATATGTTTTTGGTCCCATTTTATACATTGTTTTAATATTTGTGTCAACTTCTAGTTTTTCTTTGAAAATGTTGCCATCTCATTATTTAACTCCTCTTGTTTGTTTGTATTTATCTCTAATCCTTGGACTACTATGTTTTCTCTTCTATTTCTTTTCTCAATTGTTCTATTCTTTCATTCAATTTTTGTAGTTGTACTTTATTTTTATCAATATCCTTTATTATTGCTTTATTATCTGTCTTTAATATCTCATTTTCCTTTTTTAATTCCGTTATTTTTTTTTGTACTTACTCTGTTCCATCCTAATTTGACCTACCTCTAATGTTAATTGTTGTAACATACTTAATATCTTATCTATTTTGTCTTCTCTTTTTGTTGGTTTTTTATTGGTGTTCTAGTAATTTTCTTACTTTTACTAAAGGCTCCCTCTTCCTCCTCACTGTCCATTCTTGTCTGCTTTTTCTTTTTTCCCTCCGTTGATTCATCCGTGCTGTACATTGCTACAATGTTACTAACTGTCTACTACGTACTGTATGTTGAATATAACTTAGGTCTTAATTATTGTTACCTTCTTCCATTCACACAACGTTAAGGGGTGTCACCCGGTTCAACACCTCGGAAGTTAATCTCTTCTTTGTGCTATTATTAAATAGTTTTGAATTTAGTATGTTACTATAATTCTTGTGTGTACGGTGGGTTGCCTATTCTAAAACTTTTGGGATGTCCCTCGTATGCGATTGTTTATGCTTTCTGATCACTTATCTACTTATAATGTGCAATTTATCCTTTAACCTCAACTATTCGTCGTATTACTGTCTGTACTTACAATTTCTCCAAATTTGTTCACTCATTCAACTTCCACACTTTATCCGGACTCTATAATTTTACTTTAAATACCACTCCCGTATTTTAGTTTAGTTTTTTAGTCCGTTTCGATACGGCCAAAATTTGACTTAAATATCGGAGCACCCAAAACACGTCTGATACGTTTCCAGACGATAATTATTATATTATACTTAAAACAATGTACACTATTTGTTGAACAACAACAAATTTGAGGATTTTTGAATTAAAAAAATTTTTTTAAATACATTTATTCAATGAAGGTAAATTATGATGTTACAGAATAATTTTAAACATATGTATATGCATATACAAACGCTCGCTAATTAGTTATTTATAGTAAAATTTACATTTACATCAAATTTCTTTTAATGTAGGCAATATTAAAAATACATTAATGTCGAATAATGCACTATTATATTTTAATTCAATTCACCATTTAAACATCTAAATAATTTAAAACTGTAAAACTAAAAAATAATTTATAGAGTTACCTTTTATACCCTACCACATTAAATGTAGTAAATACTTGAGTTTTATCTTACATTAAAAGTAAAGGGTACAATATATCACAATAATTAATGAACCTATTTAAGATTTTAAATTATCAAAAAAATACTCCCACCTATTAATAAAAAAATTTAATTTCTACACCAGGCACTTGTCACGAATACATGAAAGGTATAATTTTGTAAAATCCTTGTTCAAAATTGAAAAGTAGAAAAATTATGTTACTTATCATCAACTCCGACATCCAAATTTTGGCCTAGTAGGAACAACGCAACGTAACTCATTACAAACTACATTACATTTCTCTACAATCGTTGAGAATCAAACAACCAAAAATAGCATATTAAGCATATGTTACAATAAATATTATAATTAAGTAATAAAATCACCTACAACTTTGTCCAATTAATAAATGAACTAAGAAAATGCGAATTAACGATATTTTAATGAGCATCACCAACTGTGTGCTGACGCGCATGAGATCTGTACTCTGAATCATGTTGCGTTACCAGCGAGAGCTATTGGTGCTTTTTTTTTTGTAAACACTACTAATCCTAAACTTGATTGCTAATATATCAAAGACAATGCACAATTTTTTTAGATTAATTCTTTAGTAATGAATAAACAATAACATTGTAAATTGTTTATATTTCGGTTTTAAATAAACAAATGACATCTTTCTTTTTTAAAATTAGATTTTCTTGATAACAATTGATTTCTACTTATTTTATTTTATTTGTTCTACAATCTTGCCTAATAGTTTAAAACAAAAACTAATTTTTTTCAACAAAAGTGATTAAAAATTGCAAAATATAATTGTTGTTTTTTATGAAAATGATAAATAATTATTATACTCTTAACAAACAAGACGAATACAAACTATGAGATATATAAGCAAAAAGGAAGCATGTTAAAAAATTATTAGTGAGTAAAAAAAAAATAGTTGGGAAGAATTTGGAAGAAATTAGAAAACAACAGTAAAGGCAACCAAAAGTTATTCTATAAAATAGTAAAGAAAATAAAGCAAAATAGGAATAGTTATGAAAGGTACGTGAAAAACAAAAAGGGGAAATATTGAGCGAAGATACACTAGTACTGAATAGATGGAAAGAATATTTTCAAGAGTTGCTAAACAGTGCAGGGATAGAGTAGAGACTGAAGAAAGCATCCCAAGTGTACAGCAAGAAGAAGATGACGATGACTATATAGAAATGCGAGAGCTAAATGAATCATTAAAATGGTTAAAAACGGTAAGGCATCAGGTGTAGATAATGTAAACGCAGAGATGATAAAAAATGGGTGAGAAGGGCGCATCTTACTATTGTATGTATATAATAGAGTGTGGAGAGGAGAATGCATACCAAAAGATTGGGAAGTAGCTTTAATTACGCCAATACATAAAAAAGGTGATACCAAGGAGTCCAACAGTTACAGAGGAATTTCTTTGCTATGTAGTGCATCAAAAGTATTTGAGAAAATTTTGGATAATCGTCTTAGGGAAGAAGTAGAGATGAATTAAAACGAAGGGCAAAGCGCCTTTAGAAAGGGTAGGAGTGTGCATAATCACATACTTACAGTCAGGCAGATTATTGACAAAACATTAAAACAAGGCCGTAATGCAGTATTTGCTTATTATTTAAACGATAAGTTTTTCGACATCTAGTGTCGACTCGTGAAAGCGTTCACGTACGTAAATGTAAGCAACTTTTTCGACAGGTATGTAAAGCAAGTTACATAGTCGATTCTTCAATAATTATAGCCAACATAACAGTTGGCAAGTATAAAAATTTCTAATCGTCTGCAGTAAAGTACGTCAAAAAACTTATCGTTTAAATATTGTGATCCCTCCAATAGGGCATATAGTCGACAGCACGCGTTTGTACAATAGTGAACTTACACTCGAGTTCTCTCACTCTGAATAGTCCCATTTTTAAAAAATTATTGTAACAAAACTAGTAACTATTTTGAGACAGGTTTAGCTTTGGACTTTAAATGCACGAAGTTCGCCAATAGATAGAGTGAATTCTGACGGTAGAAACGGTGCCAAAGTGATCGCCAATTTTCCGCAATTATCATTTGGGCGCAAACATTATTTAAATAAAACTTGTGTAAAACTAAATAGCTATGTAAAAAAAAAGTGTTCTAGGAAACAGTAGTGTCGAAAGAGTATCATTAACTTTGATAAGACGAAGACTCAAGGTAGTGTGTAATATTTCTGGCCGGCAAAATATAAGAAAGTCTTTGAAATTTAAAAAGGCGAAACAATTTTAACAGAAACCAAGTATTATACAAAAATGCAACTGGAGACATTTCTTCTTATAGAAAATATAATTTTGACGAATAAATTAAGTTTACTACGTCAATATTTGTTTAACACTGGTGTTTCCGCTGAAATTCTGCCCTTCAAAAGATTTACTTCTAGATAATCTAATAGAAAATATCAATTCCTTGATAACCATAGGGCGATTCATCAAAAATTACTTGGTCTTATCACACGACAGCAACCATAAGATTCGCATTTTCTAGAAAGAAGTGAAAACATACAATTCGTTTTAACTAATGTGACAAATAAATGTATCTATTTTCACATCGTGCTATCGTAACCCATTCGAAAATTAAATTACAACTTTGTCAAAAAGTTTTTTTCTTTTATTAAATTATAAAACCATCACAATGGTACCAAAATGGTGACCAAAAATATTCTTTATTATTTTTTAGATTGTACTTTGCAGGTCTGGGTATCTAGTTTTCGGTTCATTCAATTTGTCTTAAAAAAAAATGTTATACTTCTTATTAACAGATATTTATGCATGGTGTTCGTTCGGTCGTTCACTGAACGTGCTTGTGATATTAGGGATTAGTTTGATTTTTTTAAGCGTAAAATTCTGAATATTTAAAATGGGTTTAGATTAAGAACAAACATTTTTTTAATTAAAAAAAATTATACTAATGTGTTTGGGTATGCTTGTAGAGTAATTTGTATTATGTTAATCATGTTTAACTAAATGCTGTTAGAAATTATATTAATATTCAGCAACAATTCCTTAGGTGGTCTTTTTCAATGACAAGGTTTAAACATTTAAAGGTCAATCATTGAACTGTTAAAACACATTTGTTTACATATCACATTACACAAAGCGGAAGCTGATGTGAATTCTGAGTAACAATAAATTGAAGTTAACGTGAGATGGACGTTTTACCACAAAAGTTGTAAATAATTAAAACAAGTGTTTACCGCAGAACTCTACATCGCCATGATAAGCGAAAATAAAATTGCGTTTTAGGTAAAAATGGTTTATACAAAAGCTATAGACAACAGAATTTTTCTCCCTCAACTTTTTTTGTAAACATGATATTGGTGGAGATATCGTCACAATAATTAGTGTCACGTGATTGATATATCTTAGTAATTACTTATCGGACCAAAAAATAGTTTAAACAAAAAATATGAATAATAAAATTATAAACAACTTTTTATTTGAAACAAAATGTGTAAAATGAATATTTTTCTAAATATTACAAAAATTCGAAAATCTGTGCAGGTTAACGGCTCTTTTAGCTACATAGAATATGCCCAAAATCTAGTCAGATCTGCAAAATTATAAATAAGGTCCATGTAGAAAGTTTCATAAAAATCAAACAGGTGGCTTTCTTTATATCGTGTTTTTTTGCTTCGTTATAACCTCACATCGCATCAATAAGCGAAAATAAAATTGCGTTTTAGAAAAAAATGTTTCAAACAAAAGCTATTGACAATAGAATTTCCATTTTTTTTTCCCAACCTTTTTGTAAAATTGATATTTGTCACGTGATTATTATATCTCAGTAATTCCTTACCGGATCAAAAAATAGTTTAATAAAAACTTTTATTTGAAACAAAAATATGTAAAATAAATATTTTTCTAAACATTTCAAAAATTCGAAAATCTGTGTAAGGTATTAAAATTTTTGGTTTGAAAATTGTCGCAAACTTTCCATCCTATTTCATAAGATGTGGAGTAAAAGTTACATAGGTGTACGTGTGGTCCAAAATTCGTTGTTTTAATAGGGAATCTCATTAACTATAATAGACATGAAAATATTAACCGCCTACATTGATTTCTGTTTTTGAGAACAACCTAATAGTGAATTCAAAAATTGATTATCGTTTGTTGTTTTTGAGTTCTAGACAAAAGTTAGATTTTTCAAGTTTTCGTTTTTTGGCAATATTTTGTCTATTTGTAAAAATTAAAAGAAATAATTTAGACGTCTAGTCACTTTTTAAAAAATACTTTTAATCTTCGAATTAATGCATAAAATTGTATTTTTTAGATAGAACGAGTACTTGGCTTTGCGGCTATAAATGCTAATTTGTTTCTGGTTTTAATGATATAGATATGTCATGGTGGGTCAAATAATTCATTTTTGCTGCTTTTAGCAAAAAATTGTAACTTGGAACTTGTCATTGTTTTGTCTAAGTTCATTTACATTATTAAGTACTTTTATATAAATTGTCTTTAATATAACCCCAAAAGAAAATATCCAGCGGTGTTAAATCCGGTGAACGTGGTGGTCACCTAATCGGTCTATTAGGCCCTATCCAATTGTTTCTAAAAAAAAATAGAAAGTAATTCGGTGACATTTTGAGTATTGTGAAGGGGTTCCCCGTTTTGTTGAAAAAATATATGCTCTTATCTATTGGTAAATTGTCAAATAAATTTTAAAAAATGTGTTTTGTAATTACAAAATATCTTCATAATTTTGATGCCAAAACACGTTTGTCTAATAAAATACGCCAAAAACTAAAACCCAAACGTGCTACGGCTAGTGCTCATTATGCGAATTAATTTTTCCAGCGCTACTAATATAAGCTTCATCATTTCAAATAATCTAGAATTCTCTCTAATTTGTCGAAGATACGAACTTCAAAAATTTATGCGTCGTTTGGGATCATTTGGTAATAGCTCCTGTAGTTTTCTTATACTGTAATTTATATTTTTTAACGTGTTTGGTTCTATATAAGAGTTTTTTACCCGAAGTTTGCCAGAAAACAAGAGAATGAATTACTTGACCTCCATGACTTATACCATTAAGTGCTTTTTTTACCAATTATTTGAGTGAGATGAAGTGAGGTGGGCATTCTATCTTATTTCAAATTATTTTCTTTTACTAGGTTAAATAATACGTACATGTGAGCAGTTGGCTTATACCATCAACTGATACTAATGTCTCAGTAGTGACGTACCTAAAAATCGGGAGACAGAGGGAGTAAAAATTACACTTCAGTCAGTTAGCTGATTCCAAAGGAAACGCGTTTAAATATTAGCTCACTTAAAGTGAGGTGAAATTATCTGGGATTGCAACTGGAAAGCAACTAATAAAACCAGAAAAAAAATTGCATTTTTTAAAGTCAAAACCACACTCTCGTTTTTTTTTAAAATAAAATTTTTACTTTTTAAATAAACACACTTTTTTTTTTTTTTTAAAATAAAAACAACAAAAGGACGATTAGTATCTGCAAAAATATCTACTGCAACTTTTATTTAATTTGCGGAGATTATCGGACGATAATTGATTGTTTCTGTGCTTGTTTACAGTTTAAATTTAAGAAAACTGAAAATGAAATAAGATGGAGTCATTGTAGGGATATAGAAAAAAAAAGAAAGACAGAATTTGAAATATAAAAAGTGTCCTTACGCCATTAAAGTAAGCTTGGTGAAGGTCTACACTAAAAATCTCATACAAACAGATGTGTCAATAATTACTCTCACAAAGTAGTATTTTTGGTATATTTGAACTATCGCATTTTCTCAAGTGCCAGGTAGGGGCAGAATTTTCCTGATGCTTTTAGAATGAATTTAGGTAAACTAGTAATTAAAAACATGATATTATATATTTTGCTTCAAGAGTTTTGTGTCACTTTCCACATGCATCAAAAATTAGGTTCCAAAAATTTTTTTCGGTTGCTTTTAAAACTTTCGGAAACAAAGAATGTCTCAATGATTCAATAGTTTCAAGCGCTTTTTTGAAAGAATCAGAACCCCATTCATTGAAGGAATCCAGATTTGCGCGGTAATTATAGTATCGTCGAGTACGGAATATGTTAAGATAAGTGAATTGTCAGAAGAGAATAGGACCAAGTTTTGATCCCTGAGGTACTCTACTTTTAACCAGCCTTCTTAATGAATGAGACAAAAGTTGACTGTATTTTTTCACATACAACAGTAATTTACACAGGCGAAAAAGTATGTATAGGTGGATCACATAATATTTCATCTGAAAGGCAGATATTGCACCATTATCTTGGAAGGAATCTAAAGCAACAAAGATTATTATCTACGTCTAGTTTGTCTTCTTCACTGCAAATTGCAATTATTTTCCAAAAATTTGGGTTAGTTTAGTAAAAAATATCAGTGTTTTAAACTATTTTAGCTACAATATATTAAATTCAACTTTTTTATAATATTTGTTGCAATTTTGATAAGTTCAAGTTGGTAACTCATAACACTTATTAACATTAAACAATTTTTGGCAGGTATCTGCAATAACTTATATATAAAAATGAATCCCTATTTCCCTTTGTCATGGTATAACTTGAGAACGACTTTACCGATTTCATTCGTATATTTTTACTCCACATTTTATGAAATATCCAAAATTTAACACCGTTTTTTCACTTTTTTTGACGAATTAGAGTTATAATGCAAAAAAAAATTTTGTCCGACCGACGGCCGTCCGTCCGTATGTAAGCAAAATATTAAGAAAACCACCTATCCGATTTTGTAAAACTTTGTATATAACCTTTGTTTATAATTCCGCCGATCTGATTAGATTTTGGGCAATTTTTATGTAGGCAAAAGTGCTATTAACCTACACAGATTTTCGGATTTTAAAAATATTTAAAAATATTTATTTTACACATTTTTGTTTTAAGTAATAGTTCTTTATAATTTAATTATACATAACTTTGGTTTAAACTAATTTTGATCCGATAAAATATAACAATCACGTGACAATAATTGTTGTAACATCTTCACCAATATCCATTTTACAAAAAAATTGAGAGAATTTTATTGTCTATAGCTTTTGTATGAACCATTTTTTCTAAAACGCAATTTTATTTTTGATTATCTGGGAGATGTGGAGTCTGTAGTAAGCTTATTTAAAAGTTTTCTAATGTTCTATTGTAGGTTCTTACGGAAATAAAAATTAAGAAAATTGCTCGGAAAATTCGAAAATTTTTAAGCCCGTTTGATAGTTCGCGCGTTTGTCAGTTCGTGCGCTGCTAAGTTTTGTGTCTGTCGAGTGAGTTTTCTGAGAAGTGTTTGTTCATTGCAGTTAGTCATAGCAATCACCCCTTATATTAAAAGTTTAGTTTATTTTAATATTGATTTTTGTTAAGTTTTGATAGACCAAAAATGGTCGGTCTAAATAGATATACAGAAATACCAACGGCCAGTATTTCAGTCATGTGTTAACTTAAATTTTGGGTTTACTATCATGGTAATATTTGTTGTTACAATTGTTTCCTTGGAAATTGACTAGCAAAAGAGCCTTTTTATATACCCTTGAATTTTAATTCTTTAAAATACAAACAAATTTAACGTACTAACTTAGGTCAAAAACCTAGAAATGCTGCAAGTTAAGTCAACGATATGTACGAACAAGTTGATCTCACGAGCAAAGCGAAACTGAAAATAAAGTTGAACGGAATAGATGAAATAGTAATCAACAACATAGACATGCCGACTCAATTGTAATGTGGTAATAGATTACATCCACATTGCTAATTTTGAAAGTAAAGCGCTTGGAATGTGTTGCGCAGTAGTTACGTTAAATGATCGTCATTGAGCCTCCACTAGAGCCACTACAACATTCATTGGTTTTCGAAAATAGAGCAGAGTCTAGACATTTTTTGGTTCATATCCAGCAATATAATAATTGCTTTCAAATGATGTCGTTTGGAATAACAAAAGTTATTGGAGATAATTTTATGTATACTTCCAAGCTAAGTGTAATAGGAAACAATAAACACTATGGTTGGTGGAAAAAATGTTGGTTTTAATTGCTATGGTATAAAGTTCTTTGGTAGCTATGAATTGCAAAAAAGAACCAGAAGTGAGCAGTTTATTTTATTTATTTCAATTTTTTTAATAGAATATAGTAGTGCTGCCATTGTATTTTGTGCTTAGTTCCTTAGTGCCAACGACGGAAAGGGAGCACAAATTTTTGAAAAATTTATTTTATGGGCGGTTGAATAGGACAAGTCGATCAGCGTTGAGCACACAACAATTTAATAAACAGACCAATTGTGGAACAAGTCCAAATCCTGTCGAACTCATCGAAAAGACAGGACAACGTCTGTCAGGCCGGCTAGTTGTTTATAAATTCTTTTCAAAATTTGCAATATTCTTAACAGAAAACTTGTGCATGTAGGCGTACATTCATGATTGTAAGTATAAAAAATGTATGGTATATAATTTGAAATTTATAACTTTTTACGGAAATCGAAATGTCATTTTAGAGAAGATCACATTAATCAAAACTCAAATATTCCATTGTTAAATTTAAGTAATGTGTTTATCCTCGATTACATTTGTGTTATTTACGGTTTCTCTTTAAAATTATTTATAATTTATTTTTTTATTTCAAAAAATTTATATTCAATTTTTGTAATAAAATATCAAATGGACTGTATCAACGAAACAATACAATAACCATTAACATTGAACATAAAATTTTATTAAATTAGTTGCTTAGAATTATATTTAACAATTTTAGTTTAAAACGATAATTCTTATATGATAAGTTATTATTAATTATATTTGATATACCGTGTGTCCGGGATAATCTGAAGCATTCTGTTTAACATGGGGATTTGAAAAGTTCAATTTATATGCCCCAGAGTGTTATTAGAATATTTTTACTATCAGAACACTTAACAATGTGATGCCACCAAAGAAGATACTTGCGTCATTATTTTCGGATGTACGAAATAATGTACCGATCATTATATCAATAAGACATAGATATGTGTAAAATAAAGAGGGAAGATGTAGTATATGCGTCATGAATGAAGTTACTCAATTGACTTCAATTTCATTTAAGTTGACATTCTGACAAATGTCGGTCGCTGTCATTCTTGCTTCATTCTGTATTTTTGGTTATTAATTACTGTCACTTGTTACTTAATAAGGTTACTATTTCAACTGACAACCACACATATTGCCGACACTGTTTTAGTTACTTTCTAATTTAAACCAGTAACTAAATAGTAAATGCTCAAATTGACTCAGAAGTTTTTAATATTGATTCATATGCACATACTTATGACGCAGGGATCTTCTTTTCTGTCAAGAAGTTTATACAACATTTTGCGCAATAATTACTAAAATTTAACCAAACATATTATAAATAATTAAAAAAATATTTTATAATATTTCAAAACGTACAAGGATTTAAATCCCAGTCCTCTTTTTTAGTTGTATTACTACTTTCAAGAACAGCGTTTAGTTTCCATCGGTGAAGAGACATGATTAAAAGTTTTACTTTTTTTACTTAAACTGCCAATGGATTTATTAGAATAATATTCAATTAGAGAGTTTTGGATATCGTAAAATTAAACGCTAAAATTACGTGAGTTTCTTCTGCGCATGCTCATACTCCATTGCGCAAGATTTTATCATATCCAAAAACTCCCTATTGTTAAACAATTAAATTAAATGTTTCATAATGTGAATATTCTAATAAATTCATTTATAGTTCAAGTAAAAAAATTAAAACTTACGCCTCTTTACCGATAGATAATAAACGCTGTTCTTTTAAAATAATAATACAACTGAAATAAGAAATTGGACTGGGATTTGAACTCTCGTATTATTAAATATGTTTTCAAATATTTTTAATATGTTTGGTTAAATTTTAGAAATTATTACGCAAAATGCTTTTTAGTAGACATTGTTAAGTGTTTTGATAGTGGAAATATCCTAAAAACACTTTGGGGACATATATATCAGACTTTTAAAGTTCCCCATGTTAAACAGAATGTTTCAGATTATCCAGGACACACGGTATAACTAACATTAATTGTTATCAATTTTTGATCCTATAATGAAGTGATGAAATACTAATATAGATAGTACACTCAAAAACTAAATAATCGGTCGAAGATTTACCTAATCAAAAGAACAAGTGTTTTGCGCAGAAATTCACATCCCCCGATACTACGAACGTTTAAGAATGTATAGAACGTGTGGAACTTTGATAGTAATAGTGAAAAAACTGATATGTTGTAGAAAAAAAAAATCATTTAAATAACTAAATATCTGGTAAACTTAATACTTGTTCGGTTTACACCTTACGAATGTTCAAACTTATGTGTTAATATACCTAAAAATAATAAAAATGTAATTAGTTAATTTAACTTGTTAGCTCATCTATTAATAATTAAATTGGTATACCTGTTCGTTTCTAATAATAATAATTATTATTCAACAAGCAATCATTAAATATGAGTATATGATTATGTTTGGTGCTGTAACAAACTCACACTAAATAGACACTGTTGCTAGATAATAGACATCAAATTAAATTATATTAAAACATTAATGTTTAATGTTTTTGTCTTTTATCTATTATAAACAAACTTTCGCCAACAAAACTGTTTTTTATAATATGTTTTTCAGAAAAAATGTATTTATAAAATATACGCTAAAACTTTTTTATTATACTTCCGTCCAGACGAGTAAAGTATCATTGTTATATTAATGTTGCTACGTAAATAATTTTACAATTTAAACAGTACTTAAGAATAAATTAACGATACAAGGTGCGATTCCATCAATTTATTAAAGAGAAATAGTGCAAATGAAAAAACCGTCGTAAGTGTTTAAAAAAATAAATATTACAATGTAATATTTAATGGTATGTACTGAACGCACGTACGCGAATAATTCTGTCAACATAAATTATTTAACTTCTTTTCATGGAATTTAATCCAATGATTATAAATTCCTACAATCATTTTTGCGACTAAAGTATCTTCAAGTAGAAAAAAAAGTATTAAAGATTTTAATTTAATTGACTACTACATAAAAATGTACAAAGTTGACCTTCGGATATGAACAAAGAACGGTCAGACGTGTTAATTACGTGCTTTGAACATTTGTGATTGTAGCTCAGAATAAAACCTTGCCACCTTTTAGTATATATTCAATACTTGTTATGATAGAACCTTTTAATAATAAAAAGTGCCAATTACTTTACATTACATAAATAAACATGGATTTTTATACTTGGAAAGAGGAAAAACTAGTAATAACCACATATTCAATGAAATCTTTGATTTCAAACTACAAACTACAAAGAAGTTATATTGTACAGATAACAAAATATTATCATTTCTCGATGAGCACTTTTTTTTGCTACAAAAACCCCGTTGCGATTATAATCAATTATTAAGTTTTGGTTTCTAAACATTACTTACTGGTAACACCAAATATCGTGTAGACAAAAACGACTATATTTATTAAGTATTGTAGACAATGTAATGACTCACAATGAATTTGATTTGTGATGTGATT
>JALBCR010001836.1:0-110000 GCA_030710515.1 Abscondita cerata
TTGTACATATATGCATGTAACTCTCAGTTGCATACCCACAAGTGAATTTTATGCTAAAAAATTATTTTTGGTTTTGGAGTCAAAGAATACCGTCACAATCATAGAAGGTAAAGATAAACATAAAATACAGAGTGTTTCAAAAGAAACCCTGCTAAACTCTAGCTGTTTGCAATCATAACGTTTTTGTTATCTTACCCTACTCAGCCTTATTTATATACGCAAGAGATTCACCAGCGCTGCAAAAATAGTCGCTGCTACGTTTGCTGATAAAACAACTCCGACTAACGCGGTAGTAGATTGGGGAGTTAAGCATAATACCTGCGCAATATTTGACCAACGTAGAATACCTGAGAATGAATCTAGAGGTTAACTCAGATGAAGAATCACGTAAAAGGAAAAAGTTAAATTAAATATAGTAGTAGTAGATTGATTGTAAAAAATGTTAAGGTTGAATTCCAAAAACTAATGTACAACCCGGTCTCAAGAATACTGTTGTTATGTGGTTTCTAAATTAACTTTTGTATGACTTATCTATGTAAATCATTATTAAATAAATGATATAATTCCATGATAAAAGTACTAGACAGTTTAAAACGTTTAATTGTTGAACTAAAAGTATTTACTGCAATAAGTAAAGACTTATCTTAATTCATCAAATTGTACAAATTACACAAATTATTTTGCCATGTACTGTACAAACATTTCAGAGCAAAGTGTAGCCTGTAGTTGCTGTATCTTTGTATGTTTTTATAATTTGAAACGCATTCATTATTTATTAACTTAATTCCATGCACACATTGCATTTTTGTAGTTTAATTAACAATAACAGTAATAAATTTTGAATTTAAAATAAGATATACATATAGTGGAATATTCCACTACAACTGCTATAAAATACAAACTACGAACCCGATTTTCGAAATGTTTTCAAAATAAATGTATTTGTTTGTTTAGGTTAACTTTGGATTTTTGTAGATTCGCGTAAACAAAATAATCAGTATTTTAATTTAATTACACCTACTGTTTAATAGCATGTGTTTAAACGGTAGCTTAAAATAAAGGCTCATAAATTTACATTTATGGAATTAGTCCTTTGAGTGTATAAAGTATTATGTTTAAGCAAACAAAATGCACGCTGTAAATTTGGAGTTTAACGTAATTATAAGCGGATTTCTTTAAGTTTTAATGAATAATCTCTTTAACATTTGAATAAACTGCGTTTGGGTTTGAATAGGAAAACGGTTTAAATTTAAATAATCATATTTAAGTAAATGGGTAACTCAGTGTACATAAACTTTTTGAAAGGATTTCACTTTTTTTTGATATCTTTTGACACAGTTTTGTTTTTTAATTACAATTATGTAGTGCTCACGACAAAAAAACGTTGTTTAATTATTTATTTATTTTGTACAGTTACTACAAATTAATGTGTGCTTATGGAAGTCTAATAAACATGTGTTCCATAAACCATGTACCCCCAAAGACAAAAATAAAGATCACCTCTACAATTTAAATTTGGTTTTGAAGTAAATTCTTTGTTAGCCCAAATCTTTTTAAAATCTAATTTATTATAAGAATAAATGTTTTGCATACATTCTATAACTAAAAATAAAAACAGACACCATTTTTCATGTTTGAAAATACTGTAATACCAATGAAATATCTAAATTTTTTTAACATTTACGGTCAGTTTTTCAATTATCAATTAACTTTAATTTTAGGTTTACTACTATCGTGATACTTGTTGCTACAATTGTCTTTTTAGAAATTAACCGAAAGTTAACCTTAATCAGAGATTGAAAAACATCTCTTTCATGTTATTACAAACAATTCCTGAATTGTAGTAACTAAAACTTGGCAATTTAAATTATACTTTGAGCTGAAAATTCGTTGTAGCCTTCGGCAACGTTTCCAGACTTCCACCAACAAGACGTTTGGTATTTTCTAAAAAAATTGTTTACCTTAACCATTAGTACATTTCATTTGGAGCTTCTTTGATAAACTGTTGAGAATTTTTGATTTTTTGCTCTACAACCTTCCAAATATTGTTTCAGAAAAGCTATTGGCTTTAAAATTTTGCGGATGTCTACATTGTGGTAAATAAGTATGTTTGATTTAAGTTTTGAATAGTAGGCCCAGAGCGACGAGGCTTTGTAAGTTTCAGAGACTTCAGAAAAATAAACTAGGAAAACATCTTCAGGAGCAGTACTTTTAATAACTTTATCCTCACACTACTTGAGAAGCTGTTGCTAAGCCTCCGAAAGTAAATTGGCAGTAACGTCTTTTGTTATTTCAGTAATGGCCAAAAGTGTGTCTAAATTGACTCGTTATAGTTATTTTTCCGTCGACCGTGCATTTATGACTTACATTAACTTAAACAAAATCGTTCATTAATAGCCGCTATTAATGAACGATTTTCTATTAATGAACGATTTGAGTATAGGCAACTAAGCATACATGTGTATACCTAAAGTTGCCATTTTATCTGTCAATCAAATACAATTTGAAAATGTAAATAAAAAGTGTGTCATAATCTGTAGCAAAGCAAATTTTAATAATAACGAATTAACATTAATTTACAGTTGTAATAAATCTTCAATTTGTTCACACAAACTTTGAGACATTTTTGTACTCTATACAACATTCGATGATAACACTTAATAACATTTAACGATGTTTAGCTCACACTATTGTCTCACACAGTTCTTCAATATTATTTACTCATTGTTCAAAAAAGGAATTGCCCGATAAACATTCCGACTCCTAAAAATATCTTTTGAAGGTGTAGTGGAACCACTTTAAGAAAATGTTATTTTTATAAAAAGGCAAAGAATAATCAAATACAAAGCTCACAAAAAGTAAAAACAATGAAGTTAGGTTATGTTATACAATTAAAAATTGTGGTGAGTTCACAAAACGATACCTTTTAAAGATGCGTTCACAATAGCATATCTTTTTTAAAATTATTAAATTATAATTTTATTAAAATTACAAAGTACGGTCGACGGAAAAGTTGTGTAACTAACTCTTGAATTAAACGGCGATTAACAATCTCAAACATTAACGCACTCGCTTCGCTCACGAGTTAAAATATCTCGATTGTTAATCGCCTCATTACTACACTCGTTTGTTAAATAACTATTCACCCACTTCAATTAATATTTGTTCTTAAAAACTTCAACTGTGTCAATTGAAAAATGGTTTCGACACATAAACAAACTCGTTTCTATAAGAACCATCAAGCAACTTAATTTAGGTATTCTAGAGAGAAAATTCTATGATCGTATGCTCTTTGTTTTAAAAAAATCGAATTGGTTTTGAAGAAATTCACTTTTACATTACGTCATTTTCGGCTGTTGTTGACGGTGAGATATGAACATGTCTGATCATAAAATTTAAAAAAACCCTTGATAAAGCTTTATAAAATAATATTGTTATATCATGTAAACTTTTTTTTGAGAATTACTTTAAAATCTTACACCTTCATGACGACTGACTGCATCGGCAAAAAAGGGTGAATTAAGAGTTCATACAGAAGCACCCTAGTACTATAGAATATGTAAAGTGAATTTGTACACGCATGACAGTCAAGCGGATATAAGTTATTCCTATATAATGTTGACTTTGGAAATTGTCACCTGTCTTGTTATTTTTTATTACATATATATTTAGCAAATACATACTTTATTAAAATTAATGAATAATTATAGTTTTAAAAACAATTTGGAAACTACAATTAAAATTACATTTAATAACGAGATCAACAAATAATTTACTGAAATTACATTGCGGAGAGAATATAAGAATATACAGGGTGTTCAGTAACTCCAGTTTTATAAACCTAGGTCAAAAAAACGCTTCGTTTAGGACCTACAGAGTGTTAAAAAAATGTATTTTCCTAGGTTTTTTGAGATATTTTGAGAACAAATTTGAATATAGTTTTGACATGCAGGTTTTTGTAACATTTGTTTATTTAGTTTTATTATTTATTTTTTTATTTTAGTTCTTAAATTCAAAGTTAAAGTAACGCTACTTTGATTTTTAATTCCAATTAGCTAAGGGAATTAAGTTAAACCAATACCTCGAAAACGGTTGATCTGAGGGTCATCGACCAAGTATACCTTTTTTGCTCAGAACTGAAAAGGGAACAAACTAATTAAAATGTAACGTCAATATACCGGGTGGTAAAAAAGTTATAGCCACTTAACTTTTAGCATAAAATTTTTTTAACACCCTATAGGTCGTAAAGGAAGCGTTTCTGGACCTGGGTTTGTATGAACTTTTTTTCTTAGTTTTGGGTCTAGAATCACTACGCAAAATTTGTGCGTAGAGTTACTGAACACCTTGTATATGGAAAAACTCGAAAAAAGAAATAAATATTTGCTACTAATTATTGCATTCACGAACTGGCATATTTCTCTTTATTCGACTGTCTACTAATTTTGGAAGTAAACAGTTATAATAGAAAGTCTGCAGTTTTTTTAGCATTTTTGTTTCTGAAAATTCATCGACATGTAATATGAACTCATATTGAAGTTCTCGAGAGTTCCACACACCAAAAATACAATATTGCCTATTTGCGATATGCAACTGACTTTGAATTTGGTAGGACCATTTATGTTTTTATTAATTTGTCCATCTTTTGTCGAAAATGTGATTTTTCTTTGATCTATGCTTTCTCTTATGGACATATCGCGCACATGTGTTTTCCATACTCAATACTTTGAACGTGGAGGCTTTGTTGAGTAGTCATACTTTTGTAATATTTTTACCATAGGTGCTGGGTTCTTTTCTACAAACATCTTCAAATCGAAAAACGGTAAGCTTTTTTTTTCTTTCAAAATACCATAAGTCGTTATTGGATTGATCCCTGGTTTGTGTTTCCAAAACTTGGAGCTACGGACCACTCAATTTCAATTTTTTTAAAAAATGGAGTTTTGCTTCTTCAAAGATGTTGTATCCATATCAGGTTGCTGACAATGGTTGCCATAGTTCTTGTCATTTATTTTGAATATAAATTTCAGTGTTCTCGGTCGAATGTTTTTCTTGAAATTTTGAGCCTGACAGAATTTTCTTGCTTCTACTTTTTACAGATCGCCAAAAGACTTATTTTATTGTTTAAAGTTTTTTCTAGCACATACACGGACATTTTTGTGTTGTGAGATAAAACTGCAGTTCAACAACGGTTTTGGTAAGATCCTCGCAAACAAAAATTTACTCTTTTGCCACCGATGTATTTACATATTATAGAATTTAGCGCCTCGACCGTATTATTATCAACATTATGAAGGATACTGACACTATTCTGAATCAAAATCTTGTTAAAATGCAATAGTTTCTTATACAAATCTGGAACATGTGATTACAGAATATTAAATAAATGGAGGTTTTGCTTTGTATACCTGATAATTTGAGATCCTTTATTATGGAATCGCCAGCGTTACATACTTTATCACAAAAGTAATTCAACGATACGCAATTTTTGTGCTCCCCAAATACATAGTCGATAGAATTAGTAATGTCCTTTTTCAATTTTTCTACTTTTTGTTAAAATGGGACATCCCGAACTATTCGGTACTCTGCAGCTTTGATTACTGCATATCGAAGTTGCAAAATGTGATTCTAAAGAAATTTCCAAATTGAACAAGAAGATTTCAGCAGTGAACTATACCTCAACTTGCTTTCGAAGCACTAATGGACCACAACTACTGTCTTTGCACAAGCTTCAAACTTTGTTGCAAAAATTTTGCAACAAATTGCTTTGGAATTTAATCTTTTTCACTTTTACGTTGAGGGTTAAATACGGATCTTTGTCTAAAAGTTTTTTGTAGCGGCTACTATTACCATCAGCAATCATCGTTTTATAAACAACACCGTAGGTACATATTCATACTTTGACAAAATCTTTGTGCAATTATGTCGGCTTTCATACTTGCTGATGAACTATGCTAGTTTTTAAAACACCGATGTTTAGCCATAGTTGCGTCATTTTTTAGTTCATTCCTCATACCAATGCTGCAGTATTTGTTCCTTACCTTTAAGAATAGAACAGAAACTTTTTGGTTTTGTAGTCAATTATAGCAGCCAATCTTGAGAGTGAACTATAGTTAGTTCGATAGGAACGTTTCGCCCAGCTACCATTGCAGACCACGGTAATTAATTAAGATCTATCTTACCAGCAGCAATAGCAAACTTCTTCTCCTCTTCTGCTACTTTGGTCATAGCTTTCGCCACTTTTACTTGCAACATTTCACTCACTTTGGCGTCGTTGGCTTGATAAGTCTTAGTACTCATGCAAGAAGTATGTAAAGCAGTTGTCATCCGTTCCAGTTGAGTGGATCCATTGTGCAATGCTACCAACAACAGCTTCATCATTTATAGTGCTGTTAGAGCAGTTATCAATTTAAAAAATTATGTTGCACATTTAGCATTTAAAATAAAATATACTGTAAAAACCCCACCGCATCTTTTTTACAAATGTTATCCAGGAAATAGAATAACCTGAACAATGATTATTTAATTTTACCATTCTTTGTATAAATAATAATAAAAATCGAGGCCCCTCTAAAAATGTTGTTTCGGAAGAATTGTTCTACAAGAAAATGATCAATTTTTGTTTTTATAGAACTGATGTCAATTCTTAAGTCTTTAATTTCAGTGTTCAAATCATCCTGTACTAGAATACTTGATTTATTACCTGTTAAAGTAGACGCTTTGTCAGTTTTGAATTCTTTGGGTAATTCTTCCTTGAAAATAAATATGAAAAAAAATTAAATAAACTAGTTGTACGACGTAATTATTTACCTTATTACTAACATTATTGGCTAATACTTCCGCATAATATTAATTATCGATATTCTCGACATTAGTCTAAAAAATGTTGTGTGATTGTTTTACTGATACACAAGTAAAACTAAGTAATGCGTCACAGAAATCAACATTGCAATAGGTATATTTTACGAAAACTTTTTAATTATTATTTTAAATAATTTTTATGTGCCAAAAACAGTATAGTACTGGAGAAATTGTCCTGAAAAAAGGGGATAAGTGGGAAATAATTGCGCAAACGAGAAAATCCTCATTGGCTTGTATGGGGGTCTATACTAAACATAAATCTGAGTTCTTCCAACGCAAGCTGCTTTGAAGTCAGAAAACAATGTTTCTTTTACATAAGACTAATTTTTCGAAACCAAATGCACTTTTCGATGCAAAGTACGGAAGACATGACCTAAAGAACAATGTATCCTAGTCCTAATCCCTAAACTTGAGATAAATGATTAACAGAAAGCTTATTGCGTTCCAGTAGTCAAAAGTTTACTTACATGACATATTTATAACAATATTTACATTTCTGCACCACATTGCACGTAAAAGTGTCTTGTTTAAATACTTTTTTCATATCTCAAAAAGTATCGATTTTTTGAGATTAGTGATGAAGACGCAAACTTTTACGAGGAGCCTATGTTAGTGAAAAAAGTGCGGTCAACGCGAATTTTAATGTGGACTTGTGGATTTCCGCCAATCGAAACGGGTCCTAATCTGGATTCCCTCTGTCTTCCCACTTTCAGTGTTCCCTTACATACAGCAAGGACCTCCGCTACAAGTCTGCCTTACACTGTGGTTTTCTTTCCGTTTGCGCGATAATTTCTAACTCAAATGACAGTTTCCCTGGATTAGTAACCATTTTTCATTTGATTTTAATTAATTTACATTCTGAAGATTTTGAGGTTGATATTTAACAGAACTTGAGTCTAACATGGCGGTTTATTCCTTTGATACATTGTAAAAAACAAAAATTTATTTTGAATGTAATTACTGCTACCTCGCAACTAAAGCCGTCAACTTCCAATTATTAATTAGATTAACATAGATAAGTCAACAAGTCCGTCCATTCACCATGTTCCCTACTCAATAGATCTAAAGTGTTCGATCGAGTATGAAAAACTAAATAGTACTAAATTAATTAAAGGTTTTCAAAATGCGGATTATAATCAAATCAACAATTTTCTTGCTGCAATAAACTGGGACGATCTTTTTCCTAAAGATAAAGATATAAAGTTATGCACTCATATATTTTACGATATTCTTAACTATATCTTAGAACAATTTGTTCCCAATAGATTAATTCGTACAAATCAATATCCTAAATGGTACTCATTAGAGCTTATTAAATTAATTAAAGATAAAAAATTAGCACATATAAAGTAAAAATTTCTAACAACAATATAGACTAGAATACTTTTAAACATCTGCGTTCAAATTGTAAAGCGTTAAGTAGTTCCTTATATAAAAATCATATTAATAAAATAGAAACATATGTACAAACTCCAATTTATTTTGGAAGCATGTGTCTAATCAAAAAGGTTCCAACGAATTACCAACCACATTGTACTATAATAACATTTGCAGTAGAAACATACAAAGTTCAGTTAACTTATTTGCAGACTACTTTAATATAGTCTATACTAATCATAAGAATGCAAACTTTTTCAATCGAAACAATGTTCTAAAATCAGTGGACTCAAATTATCAGTTGTCAGTCACTCTTGAATCGGTATTTTAAATGATATCTTCCTATAAAAACTCTATGTCATGTGACCCGGATAGAATACCATCATTTTTTCTAAATAAATGTATATTTACGATTACAAAACCAGTGTTTCTCTTATATGTCAAATCACTTTCAGAATGTACTTTCCCCGATTTATGAAAACATAGTTTTATTACTCCTATTTTTAAATCTGGTAACAAAAATGTCGTCAATAATTATCGAGGAATATGTATTCAATCTATTATCTCAAAAATATTTGACAAGTTAATATCTATTCAACTTCAGTGGTTATCTAAACAAATTATTGCAGACGAGCAACATGGATTCATGCCTGGTAGGTTCACTTTGACAAACTTGTTGATTTATAATAACTATTTGATTGAATCTCTAGAAAATCAGTTGGAAGTCGATTCTATTTACACTGACTTCTCTAAAGCTTTCGATAGAGTTAATCACTCTATACTTGTAAATAAATTAAAGGGTTATGGATTTTCTCATAACATTGTTGGGTGGATCCAAAGTTATTTAACAGGAAGATCACAAAGCGTTTACATTAATAGAACCCTGTCTAAATCAATTAATGTATTATCTGGGGTTCCACAAGGTTCGCATTGCGGTCCTATATTATTTAACATTTTTATTAATGATATCCGAGAATATATTAAATACAGTAACTTTTTATTATTTGCAGATGACTTAAAACTATACCATTCTATACAATCAAGCGATGATTCACAAATGCTACAAAATGATTTAAATACTCTAATTCAGTGGTGTAACAATAACCAACTTTTTCTTAACATTGCTAAATGCGTATCGATTACTTATTCTAGAAAACAAAATCCATGTACTCGTTCTTACTTCATCGAAAATAACATGTTAAACATTGTTTCAGATGTGAAAGATTTAGGTATTTTGTATGATAGTCGTATTACTTTTCAAAAGCATATATTGCTAACAATATCATCTGCGTTTAAGCTTCTTGGATTTATATTTAGGACTTGTAAGGACTTTAATGCACAATCTCTTAAAATTCTATACGTTTCACTAGTTAGGTCAAAATTGAATATGCCTCTATAATTTGGTCACCTTCACATCAAAACCTTAATAGGTCAATAGAAAGTGTTCAAAAAAAATTTATAAAACTTATGTCCTGGAGAATGAATCTTAGTCACATTGACTATACAAGCGTAGAAGACGTATAACCGATTTTATATTTCTTTTCAAATTATTAAATAACTACATTGATAGTCCACAATTATTAAATAAAATCAATTTCTTGTTTAAACCTTTTGGTTGTACTACCAGAAGTAATCTATTACTACGTTCTAACTTCCATCGTACAAATTATGGTTACTATAATAAGAGAATTTAATTATCTGATTGAGCATAACCCAAGTCTTAGAGTTTTCAGTGTTTCTATAGACATCTTTAAGCGCCAACTACGTAAGTCCGTTATTTAATTTAATTCATTTAAGTCTTGCCCTTATACTAATTAATATTTTTTATTGTATTTTTAATGTTAATATGTCTCGTATGTAAAACTTACTGTTACGTTTATATTTGTCTTTTTATGTAACCAAAGGGATGTACCCCGTATAGTAAATAAATAAATAAACAAAAACTAATTCAAGTATGCGTTTTTCAGTAGGTACGGATTATATACATAATAATTATAAATTGTACATAATGGACATAACAATTAGCAACACTAACAGATATGTTAATTAATGTAGTTACAGTTTTTTTTGATAAGAACTTTGAGTTTCAAATAAAATGATGCATCCCTTTCAAACTTTTTAACAAAAAACTCTTAAACGAAACATTATATTACTATAAAATAACCATTTCTTTATAAAGGAATAAATGGAGTTACAAAGAAAATTGAATAAATTAGCAAACTTCTTTCTGTTTAATTATTTTAGTATTAAACATACAAACAAACGTTTTGATTCAATTAGAGAACAGGCATTTTTAAGCGTCAATTACAAACGTAATTCGTTTATAATGCCGGAATTTAATTTAATTTACAAAAAAGAAACAAAAGTTTGTTGAAAATTGTTGCTGAGATTTATTCAATTTCGTCGAGTTAAAATATGATACAGCTTTCCTTTGCCACAATAGGGCAATGATAATTAAAGCTAAATAGCTTTCATCAGGTTTAATTTAAGACGTTCTCAAATAAAAATATATTTTTGTTTTACGAAAAAATTCGTTTGAGCAACTTATAATTACACATTTTTAAGTTACTTTAAATAATTTAATATTTTTTTACATTATCTTTTTTATTTAATAAAGTTTTATTCGAAATGGTACCTGCTTAAATTAATAAAATTTTGAACAAACATTTATTTTGCTAGAATTTTATAGAATATTTTAGAAAAGGATATGTTTTGGTTATTGAACTGTATTACGGATAATTTGAGTTAACTGTAATGGGATATTAGTAATTTGTTTTTTTTTTGCTTTGTTCTATTATACTGTCGCTAATTAAAAACAACAATTTTTAATGAGTATTAACACTCCTTAAAATTTCTATGTGAGGAAAATCCCAATGATTTGGGCCTTCTTATAGGAGTAACAACAGAAATAGGAATCGTCAATGACACACCATGTCCTTAAATAATGCCGACGTTTCGACTAGCAATGGCCAGTTTTTTTGCAAGGCAATAAAAATAATTAATTAAACTAATTTAATTTATTTTGTATTTGTTTTTACAAGTAAAAATTGGGATCGTTTCATATATAACAATTTTTTAAAAATTTGAATGGAGTGCATATTGCTATGGTTTTATGTAAATCTTAAATTATTAATAAACAAGAAAGTTAGTTTTTTTATGAAAGTGTGTTTAAAAAATATAAAATTTAATAACTAATAAAGTTGTAAAAATACTGTATACAACATTTTAAATTTGCAAAGCCAAAACGACCCCGAATTTTACTATTGCAATGTACCGGGTGCCCAACTTTAATGACAAACTAAAACTCATTATTATTTTTTAACAAACAAAATTGTTCACATGATTTGCCGAATGACTGTCAATTTTTTTGTCAAGAGGAATAATGCATTTATGATCACATTTTCTAAAAGATAATTTAGTTAGGTATGTTTTTGATTAAAGAAAGATAGTCATGCTTTTTTTCTCGATTGAGAAATCCTATTCAATTTTGATAAACTTGTGAGAAATTCAGCGCAAACTGGAAATCTGGAAAGAAGAATAACTTTTTTAGTCCAAGAACTGCCACACATGAAGGTAATAAGGTCCGTAACACTGCACCTCCCATATCACCATTTTGAAACTAAAGTGCTAGGAAGTATGTACTTTTTATGTGCTAATTTTGTACCGACTTTAAAAATTTTGTACTCCAAAATAAGGCATATTTTTTTAAGGTTGAAATGTGGGGGGTGTTGCTTGCGTAAAAGCTACACCCCTCATACGAGAAACATTGAAAGGGTGGTTCAATCGCAAAAAGGAAGTACAGAAATTATGTACTACGAAGATATGGGGAATGATTCTAAGCGTCTAGTGATATACATACGATGTGATGTAACGACACCAACTGATAAATATATAGAGATGAGGAGAAATGTGGTGAGTAATAATGCTGAAAGTACTTAGATAGGTAGGATTGAAACGGGTAACAAGGAAAAGGGAGAAAGAAAAAGAATTTCACAATTTTAAACTGTTATCATATTCTACTATTAAAAGCTATCTTGGCACAATGTCTGAATTTTGTACCAAAAAACTCTTGCATTAATATCCTCCGAAATAAGAAAAATTGCGGTTTATTATACTTCATTGTCGGTAATAAAGGATGTAAAGATTATGTATCCTTGATTTCAAGATGTTATCATATTCTACTATCGATAAGCTATCTTTTGGCACTATGTTTGAATTTTGTACCCAAAAAAATCTCGCAGTAATAAGCTCCGAAAGAAAAAAAATCGTTATACTTCATTGTCGGTAATAAGAGATGTAAAAATTATGTACACCTGATTTCAAAGTCATCATATCCTACTAGCTTTTTTAATAGTTGAATATGATAACAGTTTGAATTCAACGGTACATAATTTTTAATAAAAAATACATTTCAGAAATTCTTTTTCTTTCTCCTTCCCTTTTGTTACCCGTTTTGCCCTTACCTAATCTAAGTACCTTCAGCATTATTGCTTACCACATTTTTTCTTATCACTATATACTTATCACTTAGTGTCGTTACATCATATCGTAGGTATATCACTAGACGCTTAGAATCGATAAAGTTTTCATTCCCCATATCTTCTTAGTGATGACATTACCGCACCAAGACTTGTCTTTTTTTTGCGATTGGACCACCTTTTAATGATTTCAGGTATGGGTGGTGTAACTTTTACGCAAGCCTAATTTTGGAGTACAAAATTTTTAAAGTCGGTACAAAATTAATTCATAAAAGTACATCATTCCTAGCTCTTTAGTTTTAAAATTGGTGATATGGGGGGTGCAGCTTTACGGACCTAAGGTAATACCGTAGCGGTCTAGAGATGCATTTATTTAAATATTCACGTTTCAGTAAGGCAGATTAGTACTGAAACAAAGAGTTTCAAAGGTTTTTACGCCGCGTATTTTGAAAATTCAAGTATTTGTCGTTACAAGATTTATTTACATCAAAATCTACTTCTAAGGAGTACAAAACTACTATTTTAGTATTTCTACAAATTATTTATAGAACTGCAAATTTGCAGTGCATTGTGTAGTCAGACAAAAGTGGGTTTCAGTTATAATGATGTTGTAATCGATACAATCGTCAAAAATCTTCTTCTTAATCGCTACGTAAGTAGTTTTCTTTTTTTTTAAGTTTTTCCTCCTTTTTTCTTTTTTCACCTATTCCCTTGCATTATTATCTTCTTCCCTATAATTTTCCTGCTCCTTCACCAAAAGTGACTTTTTTTTAACTTATTTCTAACACTTTCAAATAGTAATCTTCATGCCTTTGCAACTTTTGCATACTACTCATTATTTCACTTTTATACCCTTTACTGTTTAATTGTAACCATGTACGTATGTTCTTCTCAAGTTTTCTTGTTGTTTCTACTTTTATCATTATGTCCTGTTTATGAAACAGTTCTTTTTAATTACGAGTATCTATTTTTAAACTCAAAATCAATTTTTCTTCTCTTTCTTTCCTCAATTTCTAAATTTTTTGTTTGTTTTCATTATATCCTGTTTGAAATTGTCGATTTCGTTTATCCCTTCAGTTCTTTAATTCATTTTTTAAATTTTTTTATCAACCTTTAATTTTTCCAATTCTTTCATTCGTCTTTGTATGTCATCATCAAGGTCTTTCTTTTTTGCCTGAGTTTTGCTTGTCTTTCTGGACTTTGTAAATAGGAAAGGAAATGGTATGGCAGTGTTGTAACTTTAATTATTAATGATTACAGTAAAGTATAAAACTATTATTACAAATGATACACCTCATACTTTTGACATCATTCATAATTATTAATATTTTTTATTGCCATGCAGACCACCACACGTACGTATTTATTATTATTTATTATAGACAGAATGCCAAAATGGCAAGTTACTGTTATTTCTTTTAACGTATAAGTTTTATTAATTATGAAGGTTTTCACCACAGTTTCGCTTTTCCTTTATACGTTTTTCACAGTGACTCCTTCACCAAATACTCTAACGGCCTAAAATATGTACTTAAATATTATAGTCGACAACTTTGCTATTATTTTAAAACTGTTTCAATACAGGGTGTCTCAATAGGGTACGGAGAGGCTGTATCTCAAAAATAGTAAATTCTAGAAATTTGAGGAAAAGATCTTTATAAATAAAGAGAGTGAAAAAAAAATGTATAGAAATTATTTTAAGGTTTATAAATTAAACACTAAGCGTCATTGCTATGAAGAAGTCAGTTCATGCTATCTTAGAAAGTTCTACGATGAGCCATAACTTTGAAAACATCATTTGAAAGCCTATGTGTTACTGTATAATTTTTTTTCTTTACCATTTTCAAAATACAGCCGTTTCGTACTCTTTGTGCTTTTTTGAGTAAGTTTTCTTATGCAGAAGAAAAAAGACAAGTTCGTTTGTCACAACCGAAATATGTTTAGAAACAAGTGGAATTTTTATTTCCGCAACGTTAAAATTCCTCTAATTCTAATTCTTACATCGCAAACTGAAAAGGATGCAGTAAAGATCTTACAAACACGCCGTGCTATAAAATAGTTTGAACAACAACAAATCTAAAATTAATTAATTTAATTTTTAACAATTATGAATTAAGTATGAGACTCCTTATGGTGAACGTGGAATCACAGAAACAACTTAAATTGTTAAAATTGCCGACGTTTTCTCTGATTAAGCCTTGATAAAGCTCTCACACCTACAGCAAAACGTCGGCAATTTGAACAATTTTAGTTGTTTGTGCTTACGTCCCCCTAGAAGGGGTCTCAGACCAATACAACTATCAATTTTCCAAAAGAAATTAGTTTGATGTTTTGCTTCACCTTTCTTTTAATTAGACTATATCTAGTTTATACAGAAGAAACATGAGGGAAAACATTTTTTACTGTATTTTATATACAAAAGTTTGTAGTGACAGATTGAGTAGGGAGTCATCGCAATTTTGTTTTAACTTCACCGTGTAACCAACAAAATTGTTAAACAATGTTATTGAAATTTTCAGGAAACGTCTATTTTTATGAAACAAAGTAATGATTAAAATTTAAAAACAAAAAGAAAAAGTTTTTTTAATAATGAGTTTCTTTGCACCATTTTGAAATGTACTAATTTAGATGGCTTGGCATGGAATCAATCAAGTAATCTATAACTGCTTGTGGTATATTGTCCCAAGCTTCTGGAATCCGTAGTTAGAAATCGTGTAAGTTATCTGGTTATCTGGAGGGTGTGGTAAATTACCCAGTCATCTACCGATCATATCCCATACATGTTCAACGGGCGACAAATCAAGCGACCGAACCATCGGAGAACGGCAATGTTAGCTTTTTTCAAAAACCGTGTTGTAACCTTTGCCATATGAGAACACGCATTATCTTGCTGGAAAATGGGATTTTGCAGCTCCTGAAGATATGAAAACCCAACGGGTTGTAGCACGTCAGCAATGTAACCAGCTGCGTTTAAGTTGTCGTTAATAAAGACCAAGAGTGATGTGCTACCATAACATATTGCACACTATATTATAACTTCTTGAGTGATGGCTGTGCTGCGTTCCATAAAAAATGTTAAATTTTTACGTTCTCCACGCATCCGACTGACCCTATTACGATCATTGTAGGCCCGCAAGCAAAATCAAGACTTGTCACTAAACACAATTTGATGCTATTCTTGCGTCCAATTAACCCTTTCGTTTCTCCACTCAAGTCTGCGTAGACGGTGAAGTGGTGTTAGAGAAAGACATAAAAATGGCGATATGAATGCAACTCATAAGATCGTATCCGGCGATAAACAAATGACATTGACATTCTGAGTTCTACACCTTTTATCCAACCATTTGCAATTAAACTTGTGGCCAAAACTCTTAAATGACGTTTTTTGCTGTAGTCCTCCAAGGACGTTCAGATTCTCGGCGACGATGCTGAACTTCTTCCTCGGACCATTTGGGCCAACATTTTAATACCGATGAAACATTTTGGTTTACACGACGAGCAATTTCTCTTAGCAAAAGTTTGGCCTACCAGTAATACAGCCACGTTCAAAATCACTTAATTGGACAAAATGTCGATGTTGACGTACTCTCGGCATTTGTTATCAAGTTCAGAATGAAATTGTGAACAAACAACAACAATTTGCAAACTCGACAGTTACTAAATGATCTACTACTTCAAATTTATTGTTACTATGTGCCACAGGAACAACAGAAAAAAAACAAAAAACTACTTGCTACATTTTAATCAAATTTTAATCAACACTTGTTTCATGAAAATAGACGTTTCCTAAAAATTTCAATAAAATCGTTCAACAACTTCTAGATGTTGCAATTTTTCTGGAAGTCTAGTATACAGGGTGGTGCTTTTGAAAACGGGTCATAGAGATTTAGCATTGTGAACTGTTTTTTTCGAATTCCTGCTCGCCCTGTCAAGTGACAAAAATGATTTTTGTATCAAAACGCAGTTAAAATTATTGCGCATAGCGTTCGCTATCAGAAATCAGCTGAATAACACGGTTTTTTTGAAAATTCATCAATAAAAATTAGTAATTTTTGATGGTTATTTATTGTAACCTTCCTATTTAATTTAGTTCTAATGTCTTTCGAAGCTGTTTCTTGGGAATAAAGCTTTTTATTTGCTTATTAATCAATTTCCTTTTAGCCTTATTGTCAAAACGTAAAAATGTTGATTGTTTAGGCAACCCAATACTATTTTTCTTTCATTATCAAAACTTACTTTTATTTTTATTGACAAATTTTTTGAAAACAACGTGAAATTCAGCTGACTCTAATAGTAACAGCTATACGGACCAACTTTAGCTTCATTTTGATACCAAAACCATTAAGCTATGACCCGTTTTCAAAAGCACCCTGTATGTATAATTTTACTTTTTATTGCTTGTTTAAATTTATTAAAGAATCACATCGCAACAATAATTATTAATTTTATTACTATTATTTATAGAAAGTTTAAAACAAAATTGGTGAATTGTTAAACCGCATGTTTGGATAAAGCAAACACCCCTATTATAAGATTATTGCTTATTTTAGTCACTCCCTGTATTGTGACAAATTGCAATCAAACTCGAGGTTTGGTTAGGGATAAGTTTAGTATGCAATATGTTACAAGTAGTCTAATGTAATGACGCATATGCCAACTATGGCATGATTTTTGTGTAATGTGAATGTTTTTAGTTTTGCTAATCCCTACATAATTGTTATTATAGAATGTATACATAACTAATACACATTCAAAACTAAAATCTATTTGTTTATGATACAATTATTAAATCAGTTAATCTTGAAATAATTTCAATATTTAATTTTCAGTATTTCAATAAGCGGGAAAATACCTAATTATTTATTTATTAATAAATGTATTATGTTCACATAATTAAACACAACTTTTCCTAGAATGAAGTTAATTATGAATTTCTAAAAACTTACCACCAACGCCAATGTAAATAGTTAATGTTGAATTCATCATACAAAAATAGTTTCAATTCTTGGATTCCTAGTTATTTTGAACAAAATTTATATTAACATGTGGGTATATTGAATTTGTTTATTGATGTGTAAAATACAAGTGGGTGATACTAATATAGTACACCAGTGTTTAACATTGAAATACAAATTATGAATTAATGCATTAATTTAATATAATTGCTTACTGATTTATATTTTAGCTACTCGTTAAACATTTGTTAGCACAATTTATTTGCGAAAATAACTAATGATTGATCTAAATTCATTGTTACATAAACTTTAAATTAAATCTTTGTCCATATATTTTTAGAGGCCGTCGCGGAAATCATGGGAGCACCAGATTTACACCTTCGAGCCGGCTCTATATTAAGATTAGTTTGCACCCTAAGGGATTCAACTGAAACTCCATCTTATGTTTTCTGGTATCATGAACAAAATATGATAAGCTACGATAGCGGGGTGAAAGTGTATCCAGATCGATCAAGTAGTGTTTTAGAATTGCAAGAAACCGATCAACGCCATAGTGGTAACTACACGTGCAGCCCTTCAAATGCAGTCCCTGCTTCTATTAATGTACATGTGCTCAATTCGACCGAGGGTAAGTTCGGCACTAATGTTACTCATAACTACCTAATATGATTAAATTCTAGAGGAAAATCCCGCAGCCATGTTGCACGTTAATTGTGGTAATATTAAAAAAATTGATTATTTTTACTATTTGTTTTATATGTATTTTAGTCTTTTTGTATTTTCTACTCAAAGATGAAAAAGTGTAATGAACAATAATACTTGTACATTTATGTAAATATAAACCTAGTTTAATACATAACTAATGTATAGACATAGTTCATATCAATCAAATATACGATTTAAGCGATGTATTGTGTTTGAATAAAAATGCATTTATCCTTAATGAAATTATTACTTATAAAACGATAATCGCAGCAAAGTTGAAAGGTAAGTGCAATTAATCACATAAGCTTGTGACTTTAATTTCACCTACTCAACAAAAGTTTCATTATGAACAAGAAAAGGAAACAATTTTACAGCAATAAACAAAATTGAAATGATCATTAATCAGAATATGTTATTGATTATAAATTAATTTTACATAATAACTTTTAATTTTACTAGAGCTAAGCATGAAATGACAATATCGATTGTCCGCTTTCAGTTATATTATTAACCTATTTAAAACCCTATTATTAAATCGGTAAAAGCGGTACTTGGTTACCAGTATGAAAGAGTTGTAAGTATAATCAATAGTATAATTAAGTCCCATTTCAAAGTCAATAATTAATTAGAAAATTTAGGCGCTGATAACCTTTTTAAACTAACGCATTACTTGTAATTGTTAATACAATAAACAAACGTAAAAAGAGACAATCACTTAAATTTTGAATTAATAGTCTGTATCCTGATTTGTATCTTTTGAACTGTGAATTTACGATCCAGCGAAATTTATTATACCTTTAATTGAAAATACGTTTATTGAGGGGAAGACTAAAACTCATAGTATGGTCGTAATAAAATTCATTAATAAATTAAATTTGCAAATTAATTATATATGCATAATTAACTTAAAAAACACGTACCTATATGCTACAGTTTTAATGTTGTTTTCACACTATAAATGAAGTTGATGGTTTCTATTCATACCACTAATTTAATTTTTTAATAATCGATCATCCTAAGTAAATTTAAATTATTTTTGTCATCATCTAGCTTCACACGCTAACGAAAAAAAAGAATCTAATCGCTAAGGTGACAAAATTATAAAAAGTCACTTAAGTTCCTAGATGTCATTTTGATTTTTGGAAGGAAGATGACGAATAACAAACAAAATTTCAAATTATAATATATGTTGTATGATAGTTGGTAAAGCTAACTATTAATGATAGGGATGACCAAAGGCAGCCGCATAAATGAGTTCTTGAGAGTTTGATGCCCTATTACATGCAAATTTATCTACTTCAAATGTGTTTGTAAAAATTAATACTTTATATATAGTCCAGTCCAGCAGCATAAAATTTATTAGCATATAGCTTTTTAATACCATGTAGAATAACAAAAAAATGGTTTACCAAAAATCTGCGACCAAACCTAAACATTTGGAATGTAGTTTTTACGATTTTCTGTAAAATGTTGAACCACTACAAAATGGCTTTTCTAAAAAGGGAAAAGATGGTAATTTAGATAAAATAATTCTAGAATTTTTGAAATGCGGTATGTTAAATTAGAAATTCATTTTTCAAGAAAAATAATACTTTTTCGAACTGAAAATGATGCGAATGATTTTGAAAGTGCAAAAAAATTCTGTAATGACAAAGAGAAGAGGAAGAATATGTTTTGGGTTTATATTATCGATGAACATAATGAGAGATCGCATTCGAAAATAATGTGGCAAAAAGGTAAACAATTTGAAAATAACATTTCCTGACCATACATATACTATTTATTGTTTTTTTTTATTGCTATTATCAAGATGAAAAGAAATTGTTTAACAATCAAAGTACATTAGAAAAAAGAAAATTAAAAAATATACATGATGTAAATGGTAAATTTTAATATAAAATATTTGAACGAATTCGAATATATTCTTCTTTCTTTATCTATCTTAACATTCTCTGAGTTATCAGTTTCAGCACACTGAAATACTTGCAGGAATCAAAGTTGCAAGATTTACATAGAGCAGTGCATGTTAAACCACTTTTGTAACACAAGCAAGCTTTGCCAACACACCTTTCGTAAATTGACAAAAAATCATCTTCAAGAGTATCTCTGGAGCAGGCTTTTGCATCATTTTAGTAGGTACAAGCATGTCTTTGCCGACCACCCTAAATCTTCCTGGGTCAAGGACTCATTCGATAACCACTGTTGAACCTGACAATATACTCTGTGATAGTGCTGTCTTGCTGCATCCAGCACCGATTCTACGGTGTCGGCCGCCCGCGTGCGAAACACCTAATGTGCCGCCCTCTAAAGATATTTTGACTAATACATAACGTTGACCTTATAAACTCATTCAGGTGTGTAGAGTAAAAAGTAAAAAATGCCAATAAAATCTGAAGTGCAAAAGCTAATTTATTATAATAGCAACAAAATACTTAGTTTAACAACAAACAAAAATATTGCCTTGACGCTTCGAACTAAAAATAAAAATTTTATAATATGAAATGCCAAACAACAGTAAAACTAAGAAAATATAATTTAGTAAAATTATAAAAAGTATTGAAGTATACCTAAATCTCGTGAAATGAGAAGTATACAAATCGATCCTACAAAAGACTACCTAACATAATTAACTATAAAATAACTTTTCTGGCTTTCAGCGAAGCAATTTTATCAATGATTTCGGTGAAATCAATTTTTTCTGAGATTTCCGATTCAATGGAGATGATGGCTAAATCTGAAAGCCTTTCTTGTGTCATGCATTTCCAGTTTTTAATAATTTTAATTTACGAGCTTTCACCTGAAGCCACTGAAACAGGTAGAGTTAAGAATATTTTTATTGCTAGAGCAAAATTTGAAAAACAGGTAATGAGATCATTTTTTACTAGAATTTCTAATATTTCGATTGGCTGTTTTTGCCTGGGAAAATATCTTTGAATGAAGTTATTGCATTAAAGAGTTGTGTAACATCTATATCTTTCACAATATCGCCTTCGTCCTGTACTTGTAACTTAATATCTAAGTCCATACACGCTTTAATGAGAAATGTTGAATAACACTCGGATAATAAGAAAAATCTTTCATTTACCAAAGAGATCGCGTGATCAAAAATTGCAAAATAGAAAGCAGTCTTGAATTGCTAGAAGGGATTTAAAACTGGTTCATCACCGCCCTTATAATCAAATAAACGCAACTCTTTTCTGAGCTTTAAAATAGGAAATTCGGGAACAATATCTAAATCTTCACAAAGTGTTGTAGCTGAATCGACAAATATCTTAAAATTATCGTCAGATCTTCGGAAAATTAAAATTTTTTTAAGATTATGTAAACCTTCAATGCATTCCGCGATGTTTAATTTGGGATTTTGAAGCATTTTACTCAACAAATCAATTCTTGATAATAAATCATGCCAAATTAAAATTGAACACAAAAATTTAAATGTTTTAAGATTTTTAATTATTGATTCAACACCCATTTTTGTTTTCCTATCTCTGGTGGTATCTTCAATTAAGGCATTTAATGCGGTAATAACACTTTTTAGGTCTTGTTTTAGAGGTCTAATAGCATTGATACGACTTTCCCACCTAGTTTCACTTAATGGTTTTAAAGTTAGACATTTCACGTGTTTTTTAAGTAAATACCATCGATATGGGGACGCAGAAAAGTAATTGTATACTTCTTGTACAATATCGAAAAAACCTGAAACTTTACCACTGGAGCTGGCGGCGTCATTAACGACAAAATTTAATGTGTGAGCCGCACATGGCACGTATAATGCTCTAGGATTAATATCGAAAATCCGTTTCTAAAGCCCTATATTTTTCCCCTTCATGTTCGATCCATTGTCATACCCCTTACCTCGAATATCTTTAACTTCAAACAAAACAAGAACAGGCAAACTTAACACGCCTTAGTAACAAGCAAAGAACAAAAGTTAAAAAAAATTAAGATCCTAACCTAATTTATCCGAACATCTATGAATGCACTTATCCATAAGTTTGTGACTTTTTATAATAAATTCCATACTTTTGCACGCATCCTATTTATTTTTCACTTATATGGCAGTGACTGTATATTTTGACAGTCACCGTTGAAGTTTTACTAGCCGAAATATAAATTGGTGGAAGTGATTGATCGGACACAATAATATTTTGTTGCCTGCTGACACCTGCTTCATCGACTCTTTCCACTTCAATTTTGTTACTGTTTTAGAATTTGATTCTGGAGACAGCACCACACTATCATATTGATCCGTGTGTATGGATGTACACACAGTGGACGTAGAAGCTTTAAATTCGTCTCGTGTTGAAAACATGTTGGCAATGTCAATTTTCTTCTTTAAAGAAGCATCCACATATCCCTCAGCTACAGCTGAAGACTTCCAGCCTCTATGCTTCTTTATTGTGAGTAAGTCTCCACCTTGGTTTGCCATATGTGATGTCGATGAACGGCGAAAGCAGTGTCCTGTATATTTTTCTGGACTAGGCAGTTTTAAAAATGTTGCGATATTCTTAGGTATTTCTCCTATTTTGTTGATCCCTAATGTCGTGCATTTACCAGAACGATATTTTAAAAAAAAATCTGTTATTGAAAGCATGGGAAGGTCGCAGTTTAATGTATTTTTTAATGATATTAATCCAAGGTACTTCTGTGATTAGAAATACTCTAGTTACATTTGTTTTTGTTTTAGGTACAGTTACTACGATTAATTCTACTTTTAATTGTACATCGTTGATTGACATGTAGGTTAATTCATCCCTTCTGCAAGCCCCACAATCGCCTATAATTAATATGACCTAAAATTATATGAATATATGATGATAGTTTTGATTCTGCCTTTTTAAAAATGCTATTAATTTTAAGTTTTTTGCCGATGCCTTTTTTTATCTGCCCATGATCTCGAAATAGGCCAACAATATGTTTTCGGTTATCAAACCGACTTTAATTTCCTCACACCATTTAGAAAAATCTTTATATTCTTTGATATATTTAGTTTTAGATTTTTCCGGTAGTAAGTGGTCTATCGCACTTATCGCTACTTCTTTTAGTTCTGGTGGGGTACACGAAAAGTCATTTGCATCCATAATTTTAATTTAAATAGTTATTTATAATTAATTTTAACCAATTCAATACAAAAATTCTAGCCGCTTAACTTTAAACTTTGAAAAATTTCAGTTAGTATTGCCAACCGTAAAAATTAAATTTCCATGCACATCAATTTTTTACCCAGATAGGAGTAGTATATATTAATTGAAGCGAAATAGAAAAAATAGTATATTATACTTGTCTTACAAGACAATTTGTCGCACTTATTTAATATCCATGCGTGCGACAAAATACGTCTGTAAAACTCGTGTAACAATATACTATTTGTGTTCTTTACATTTACTCACATTATTAAGGTGTTCTGAAATAACTGGATCAAATTTGGCCAACATCTCCACTGCATTGATAATTTAATCATCAAAATACTTAAGTGCTAGAAAAATTAAAAGAATAAATAAACCTGAAATTGACCTTTGATAGCTACATAAACTGGTAAAATTTAGTGTATTTGTTATTTGCAAAAAACCCAAAAAAGGCGGAAATCGATAGCTTGGGTGAAAAGCCGCGGACAAAAAAACCGACGGAAAAAAAGCCGCGTGGAATAAAAAAAAAGCTTACAAAAAAGAGAGCTGGCGGACGATGCCCATGAAAATGTATATCACTGCAATATTTGAATTTAGTATTGGTGTGATTTTACATTTCTAATAATTAAAGATTATAACTAAATAAAAAATAATAAATAATCGAAGTATAGGTAATAGTAAAGATTAATAAATCAATTCAAATATGGTTGTAGAGTAATTAATTGAAGTAGCTTCCTGATGTTGTTTTGAGAGAAAAAAAAACACTACTGACCACTTTATTTGATTTTTTTTGTCAACCTTTTTTGCGGTTTTTTTAACAGGGTTTTTATTCTCCGCGTTGAGATGAGCTCCCTTTGAGATGATCTTAAATCGAAACAGCGGGAAGTTGCAGCAGTAAAATGAGTTGCTTCGGTTTACATGTTTTTTGGATCACTCGTGTATTCAAAAGTAGTAGAAAATTATTTTAGAAGAAATGGTAGTTGTAGCCATCGATCGTTGAATAATCCAGGATAACGTTGTCAGTGCTTTAGAGGAACTGAAATCCTAGCACCAGGTACTTTAATTCCAAGAAAGTGACAGATGTCAATATTTTATTTGCAGTGAGGAACAACAATTTTTCTAATCTCAAAAGGTTTGAAATTAGCATATTATAAATAACAATTATGAATAAAAAAAAAAAAAAAAAAACAAGATGAGTTGATTTACCAATTTTCTAAAAATTTAATTAGTACGCCCTAAGTAATAACAATTTAAAATGTTAGCAACACATAGTGTAAGCAGTTACAAAAGTTAAATTTTTTATTGTATTGTAAAGTAGACAGCTGTTTCGTCCATTAAGTACTCTTCAGGAGTAAGAAAACAATTGTAGAAGGTAAATCATGGAAATTTATAAAGACACTTTTAGCATGTTATATAATGATGACAATAAAAAATGTTAAAAACAAGAAAATAGAGGGAAATGTAAGTACAACTACAGATCTTATAAAAATCTAATGAGGAAGTACTTCAACTCCACTTGTGACCTTTGTTGAAATCTTTGGTTTTAAAACAATTGTCAATGCATAATTTAATTCCGTCTAAATTTCTTTGTTTTTGTGTACATGATTGCTCGGTAATTTAACTTGCAGCTGCATGCTTTTAAAATCAGAATTTTTGTTTTAGTTTTAGTTTGCACTACGCTTTTGCAGTAAGCACTTAAAAAATGTAACGAAAGGTAATTAAATAAATAAAAGTTTTGACAAGGGTTATTATTTAACTGGTTTGCAGTAAAAAAAAGTTAGTATTAAGGGTAAAAAAGTTAAGCTTACATTTAGATCATATACATAGCATATGTGGCGCCATCTAAGAAAACACACTGTATCCTTTTTATTATCAACATATTATTAAGGCTTGTTAGCTCAGATCATATTATTTTAAAGTCAATAATCTCCCATATATTTTATTTAAATTAAACCTCCATCAAACACAATAAAAAAATTGATAGGTTGCTATTTAAAAAAGTTTAACTTTATGTTGCGCAGCGAAAACTAAATACCCTGTAACAACAAAACCTTTTTTAAAATGTGCTGCTTTTCAATATAAGCAGATTTTATCTGAAAGCATAAAAGTTTTGCAGAACAAGACCTGACAAATGGGACCCTGTATAAACAGATTTTAAAAAAAAAAAAAAAGTTTTGGGGGTGGGGGGTCTTTTATTACACTATAAGAATTGAGGCTTTCAGAAGTCAAAACATCTTCCGGGATTGGATCGTATCAAAATGTAAACTGTTGAAGCGACGATATATACAACAAATAAACTCAAAGTTCAAGATAAACTGTTAATTCAACTTGTACACCAATCATCAGGTAAGATTTGTTTGTATTTGACAGCATTACTTTAGGTTTGAATGTTGCTAATATAATACAGTTTAGATTTTCTATTAAAAAGCTTCCTCGGTACATTGCCCATCACATTCGGATTAAATTATCTAAGGCAGAAAAAACAGTTTTTAACAATTTCTAAAAGAACCGTAACATTATTATTTTTTTTACAGTTGTTTACCAAGTTATATAATTTTTAAAATTACCTAAACTGTTTCTCGAAACTCAAAGGTAACTTATACTTTCCATTGCCAAATTTCCTCGACAGTGTGGTTGATGTTTTTTACTTTTACGAACACGTTTCGAGTTTTGGACTAGAATCCTCTTTATCACCTGTTCTTAGGAACATCTTTATAGAAACTTTTCAGGGCTTTAGAAACTTTGCTGTTAAAACCTAAACTATGGTTTAGGTATGTTGATGACATGTAAATTGTTTGGTCCCATATTTGCCCTTCTTTGAAACCGTTTTTTGACGATCTCTATAAACAATATGTTGACATTCTCGTAGTCCAAAATCCAACTAAGAATGAAATCGTTATTGCAAACCCACTTATACTCACAGGTATGTACGCCTGGTTTGTTCTCACTACTATCCTGCCCAAAAATAAAATTGTTGTTGAATCTCTAGTACGTTAAACTTTTTTCGTATGTCAAACAATTTGAATTCAAACTTATGTCATCTCTCAATAACTCATTGCTAATAGTTATAGCAAAAGTTTTGTTATCCTATAAAAAAAATCAAAGTACTAATAATCGACTATACAGTTTTCATTAGTGCTTCTGATAAAACGTAAATTTGGCAAGTTTTTTAAAATTTGAATTTTTAAAACGCTTGGGAGAGATGTTTTTTCTATGCAGCACTAACAAAACATTAACGATTGTTTGTAAAAGTAAATGTAAAAAATATAATTAAAAAAAAACGACAAACAAATGTAAAAATATTTTCATGGGATAAGACACTATTTATCAATAGCAATTAAAGGTACTATTAATAATAATTAGAAAAATCTTGCGACGATTTTGGAAATGTTAGATCTGGTTCACCGGTCGGATGTTTATAAAAGATTTAGATCCCATTTCAAGGATTTGTGATCTTTATCTAGATCCTAAATAAATGGATCTTACCCAACACGGGTTAACAGTAATATTAAGGAATATATTAAATATTATATAGGGAAAAGGATAGAAATTTTAGAGAGAGATACTACTTTAGAATTGTAAAATGAACTTTTGTGTTTTTCAAGAAAGAGTCCCTGTTTAAGCGGATATGGGTAAACCGGGGGCCGCTCAAACGGGTGCACATGAACCGGGGACCGCTGAATCGGGTTAGCTACATATAAAATTGTTATGAATGTTATGATTTGTAATTCACTCATTTAGAAGAAGTAGTTGACTATCAATGACGTGATCTACAGCTGCTTGTGATATATCGTTCCAAGCTTCTTGAATTCGTAGCTAGAGATCGTCAACGTTATCTTTTTCTTGTAATCTCTGCCGTATGACAGAGCGTGTTATCCTGTTAGAAAATGGTATTTTTCCATTTCTGTAGGTATGAAAACGCATCGGGTTCTAGTACATTGAGAATGTAACCAGCTGCGTTTAAGTTGACGTCAATAAAAACCACAACTTCTCGGTATTGCAATATGGTTCCAACAGGATGGTTCACCAGCACAGTAAAAAGTCAATGTCCGACATACCGCCTCATCTACTGGCGTTATTTCTGTATGAGAAGCTGATTCCGCCAAGACAGAATTCCAGTGGATGTACTTTAACCGAACAGAACGACAGTTGGCTCATTCTTCAATCCGTCATCACGTTCTATCTTGTAGGACTGGTAAGCTGCATGTGGGTGGACACAAACAAATCTTCTCACTATTATGGACTGTACTAATTCCTTATAACCTTAAACTCACGGAATCTACGGAGATAGAAATAAACGAAAATAAGGGTGTCGATGTACGTAAGTACCAAAAAGGGTAATTAGAGGCTTTATAGAAGCTTACACAAACAATCCACCATTATATGGAAAATAAGAAACGAAGATGTTTATAATAAAAAAAAATGAAATACAAGAGTTTGTAACAGCTTGTGGTGACATGAAGAAAATAGGACGATTAACATCATGTCACGTTTTTTTCGATTATCGAAAAAAAACTTATTGGGAATAAAGTCATACGCTCTTTCCAAATCACTGGATAGGGACAGGTTTGTTCCTGCACAATCACCTGATTTTACGTTGTTAGACTTTAGCGATTAGAAGACATTATTTTTTATTTTATTACATTATAAAAATTACGAAATCGCATTATTTATTCAGTTTTTATTTTAATATAACGAATTTCTTACACTGGTCCAACTTATCTTTTTTCTTGTCAGTTTTTGTAATAAAATTAAAAACTATAGCAGTTTTGGAAAGAGAATGAAAAGATCTTTTAAATGAAGTATTACCGATTTGAGGATTTAAGAGTTGCAGCTGTCGCTTAAAAAAGGTCAAATTTAAAGATGACATTCATACGTCGGAAAGTGTCATTTTAGAATTAGATATTGACGTCTTTCAGAATTTTCTCATAAACTTATAATAATGGAGTTATGAATTTACATTTGGCTGTTCGTCACTGAATATTAGTACCTAGTTCGGATTTATCAAAATTTAAAAAACTATAACATTGAATACAATAACGTCAATTCTTACGAAAGAGAAAACGTGAGTACTAAAATCCTATGAGAATTGAAAGTCTAGAGAAAATACAATAAAATTACAAAGAAAAATAAAGTGCAAGACGGCGAAAAACTGAAGTGCACTCACTTAATTTTGTACAAATATAAATACTTAGGTACCTATACAGAGTGAAATAATTTAAAAAATATTCGTATATTTAGATTTAGTGCCGTTTCAAAATTTATTATTAGAAAAACGATTTTTCATGTTGAATTAAATTGTTATGCTCGTAAACACTTCAGTATAAAATGATAAAGCTTTTTACAAATCTTTATGCTAAGATATATCTTAATAAGAATAATTCATATATTTTTAAAGAAAAAATCAATAAAACCAATAAAAAATCACAAAAGTAATATTTATTTTCGAACGGTTTAGAAAAATACTTTCTCAGTATAACTAAATGATAAATGTTTTCACAATTTTAAGATGGGTTTTCTACTTAATAACCTTATGATCCTACATCGATTTATCAACAAGACGGAAACTTTCATTTCATTTCATGTTATATTTATATTTCTTCAAAATTTAATGGTAGGTTAATTAAATGTTACAATAAATATGTATTTAACTAACAGACAATTTTATTTTATAAAATATTTAGAAAAATTTCAATTTTAAAATTAAATTGGAAGAGTCTCATTATTTAGTATGTACTTTTCTGTGAAGAAAAACGAACAAAGATATTATCTAACATTTAAAATTTTAAAGCAATGAGTATATTTCAACCCTAAATATTTATTGACCACAAAGTGTCGAATTGTGGGATTACTTGTTGTATTTCATTTGAGTTTTGCATAAATTAAAATTGCACAAAAAGTATAACACTATAATTCATTGTTTTTGTTTGCATTAAAAACTGTAAACTGTGTATGAGATTAATTGTTTAAATACAAAAATAGATCCTTAAAAGACGATCCTATTGGAAAGGTTCCCATTATACAAAAGCATTTTCTATCTGGATAGCCACACTTATTTTTGAGTAAAGATGAAAAAAGTAGTATCAATAAAGGTTGCTAATTCAGATTGGGAAATAAATTTAGATAACTATAAAAGAAAAAGAAAATTGTTTTCATAGTCAAACAAGCTCCAGGCAAAATGGAATTTTAGCCAAAGATAAAGCTCTTTTTGTAACTGCAATTAATTGTTATTGTTTTGAGTACAATTGAAGTTACAATTGCTTTTAAATGAATATAAAAAATTGAACCGAGAATATCTCCAGTTACTTAAACACTTTTTTAATTATAACGCAGTGTTTAAAAAATATCAAACAATTAGTTAAATAATCGTTATAATTGTGACTGTTATCATAATTATGTGATGTGATTATAATGTAATCGTTTCATCAATTTAACGACTTCTTCTTGAAGTACCATCTCTTCATGAGTAGATGTTGGCAACAATTACAGCAAAATCCTCTTTATTTTGTGCGGCTCTAAACAAGAAGTATGTATCTAAATTTGTCTAGTCTTTAATGCTCTTAAGCCATGAGTATTTCTTTTCCTACACCTTGTTTACCTTTGATTTTTCCTTCCATGATAACTTTCAAGAATTGGTGTTTTGTATTAGGGAAAGTGTGACCAAAGTTTGCAACCTTTCTCCTCTTTATTGTAGTGAGGAGTGGAATGAAATGCTCTTCTTGTTTGTTCTATTTTGTTTGTTATTTTTATGTCTAGGTTGAGCTTTTTAGTTATTCAGTATCCAAAATGTACAGGGTGTAAATAAATAAGTGCAAAAAAATGTAAGTGGTGATTTTTTGTTGAAAAATAATGTGGGTCTTTCATACAAAAAAAATGTGTATGAGCAACAGTTTTAATTTAGTTTTTGAAAACAAAAATGTTACAAAATTTAAAATAAGCAAACAATTCTGTCACCAAAAAGCATTAAATATATATTTTTGCGGTATTCATGTATAGTTCCAAGAGAAAGGAAAAGTCACCCCTGATATTTGTTTTTCTTAACTTTTCCTTGTTTGACATTATCGTTAAAAATTCATTTCAGATTTATCTTTGATTTTTCGAAATTAAAGAATGAATGAAGGTATTCATTTCTGAAGCAGATTCCTGTTTGGATAAGATAAAAACTCTTATAACTACTGCTCCTATTCTGAGAAATCCCAATTTTAACTCGAAATTTTATATTCAAACATATGCTAGAGATGTAGCACTCGGTGCAGTCGTACTCTGTCATCGTCTGAAAGAAAATATTTTGCAACTGAGAGGGAACTTTTGGGAATTATCTTTGACATTGAGAATGTTTGTATATCAATGGTATCTAGACGTGATAAAAAAAGTTCAAGAAGATCTTAAGCAGTTTCCATATGTTACCTATGTCATCAAAAATTCCAGATTGAAAATTAGTTGTTCCTTCTGCTAATCGGACTTCTATTTTGACGCACTTTCATGACGAACCCACAGCAGCTCATTTGGGTGTAAATATCTTGAATTTTCAATAATATTATTGGCCCAAATTAAACTAGACTGTTAGTTGTTATATTTGAAATTGTAAGTCAAAAATCTGATAATCTTGTTGAGCAGGTTTGACGGGTCACAAAAAACAAATAAGTTATCCGTTTCAATTAGTCAGTATGAATTTACTTGGATCTTTTCCTCGTAGCAAACACGAAATTAGTACATCTTTGTTATCACTGATTGGTTTACCAAATATTGCTCGATTTACTCTCTTTAATGCCAACTTGATGCATATTTAATACTTGAAAAAACTAGTAGTTTTTTGATAAAAATTAGTTACCTAATAGATTTTAATATTTGCCAATTTTGTATTGGTTAATTTCCTTTTTCCTTTCTTTTTGACTATTAGGCGAGTATAACGGATTTTTAAATTTAAAATTATGTTACTTTGAGATTAGCTTTGTTTGTCTTTTTGTCACATTGAATTATCTTTATGTAATTTTTTTGACATTTTGTTCCTTCAAAGGGTAATTTTTGGATTTTATTTATTAATAGAAATTTAGTTTTATTTTTAAATACAGCTTTTAAGATACAAAGAATTAATTTTGTTGGTGCAATTTGAGACATGTATTATATATATATATATATATAGTAATATATATATATATACAGTATGTCCCCGGATGGGGTTGCCAAGAGGAAAAACTTTTTTATTTTTAATGTATTCTTCATAAAAGTTTTTGCTTGTTTCAAAACCGCGGAACCGGTTCTCTTCGTTCAATTTTTCTTTCCATTCTAGAGAAAATGGAAAAATAAGTTTATTTAGTTGAAAGTCCGAAAAATTAGATCTCGTTCTCATGGCATCCGGTAAAAGATTTTTGACTTTTATTTATTAAATAACAATGTTTTCGAAAAACAACGAATTTAAGTAATTCAAATAATGGATAATCAATACTTTTATCGAAATATTGTATTTTCTGATGAAGTGACATTCTCCACCAATGGTACTGTTGTATCTCATCATGTAAGGTACTGGAGCCGTTTACATTTTTTAAATAAAAGATTAAACAATTTACCAATTAACTATCGCGCGAGATGTTATTTCCAATAAGATCGTTGTCCTGCCCATTATGCGCGAATACTGGTAGAATGGCTGACTCAGGAATTTGGGGAAAATGGAATCAGTCGAAATAGTCCTGTATTATGGCAACCAAGGAGCCCTAATTTGACTATGGCAGATTTTGACTTATTCAGATTTTATAGTTATCAAGAAGAACCAAAAGTTTCTGTATTATTTACATCTCAAAATATTTTGCACAAAATCTGTTCAAGGAATTCAAAAACACATAAATAATTCTTAATAATAACAATAAAAATAACAATTTAACCTAATAATAAGAAATAATAACGATAATTTAATCAAAAACAATTTCATTCGATCCATTCATCCCTTTTTTAAACGCTCAAGTCTTTGACGCATAACTTCTTTGAATTTCTTCGAGTGATAAAGACGCCACCGCATCTCTGATTCTCTCCTTTAAATTTTCTGCATCCGGAGGAAGATCGTTTGCATAAACTATTTGTTTCAAGCAGCCCAAAGAGAAAAATTTGCTATAGTCAAATCAGGGCTCCTCGGTGGCCATAAAACAGGACTATTTTGACCGATCCAATTCTTCCCAAATTTCTGAGTCAGCCATTCTACCACTATTCGCGCATAATGGGCAGGACAACCATCTTATTGGAAATAACATCTCGCGCGATAGTTAATAGGTAAGTCGTCCAACCGTTCACTTAGAAAATTTTGCAGCATGTTTAAATAGGTGTGCTGATTAACCAAAATTTAAAAAAAAAGGTCCAATAATGCCATGGTAAGAAATTGCACACCATACGTTTACTTTCGCTAAATATTACCTATTACGAGCGATTTGGAAATGGAGATTGTGACGGCTCCAGTACCTTACATGTTGCGATGCAACAGTACCATTGGTGAAGAATGTGGCTTCATCAGAAAATACAATATTTTGATAAAAGTATTGATTATCCATTATTTGAGTGCCCATCGACAAGCAGAAATCCAATCGTTTTGCACTATCTCCTGGCTCTAAGGCTTCATTAAAAATCGGTTTGAAGCGATAAAATTTCAACTGCTTTAATGTTCTATGGATATGGGTTTTACTCATCCCTAATTCAAGCGATCTTTCGTAAAGATAATTTTGGGTTATTCCAAACCGAATCCATCACAACAAAAGCCGCAGCGTCATCTTTATTCCAAACTATCTTAGTTTTTTTTGATCTATATGGAGTGGTTAAAATTTCTTAATTAATTTTGTGCACCACATTTTGATATGAAGACATTCGGGAATTTTTGGTTAAACTCCTCAATAACTTGACGAATTGCTTTATCACCTATGCCGTAACACTAAATAAAGTAAACTCGTTGTTCTTTTGACAACATTGTCATTTAATAAATAAAAGTCAAAAATTTTGTTATCGGTTGCCATTAAAACGAGATCTAATTTTTCGGACTTTGAAAAATTTTTACTAGTAATACCACTAGAGGTCAAATTATTTCCGGAAATTTTTTCGAGCTCATCAGACAAGGACATTTTCTAAAAATATTTATGAGCGAAAAAATTATGGAAATAATTTGACCTCTGGTATTCGGTAAAAAATTCCACACCGAATTGTATATATGTTATTAGACATAGACACTTAATTGAAAACATTCAAAGTCCTGCATTTTTGCCATTAAGAAGAGAGGGGGTGTCCGAAGAATATAGAAAACATCTTAGCTGTGTAAATAAAATGTATAAGAACTAAATATTATGTGAACAAATATTTTTTATTAAATTTTGGTTTAAATGCTAGTTAAATGCTGTTTCATTTAAAAAAATGGGTGGAAATAAAAATAAGTAGTTAAATAAATATACTGAACATTAATTATGATTTAAATTAATGCACACTAAACGTAATGACAGCTTTGATTTATCAGTGTTACCACCGCCCGTTCAGAATAAAAATTGTTCTATTTCTATAAAAGAACTCAAATTTCTATAAAAAAACCCATTTGAGTACTTTTATAGCTCTGTAAGCGACCCAAAATAAAAAAAACTTTTGTGATCATACATTTTTCTTGAAAAATTAAAAATAAAAAGTTTTTCCTCTTGGCAACTCTATCCGGAGACATACTGTATATACAATATGTCCCCCTAAGTTGGAATCATATAAGAAACTTTTTATTATTAATTTTAGAAAAAAAATTATTCTTCATAAAAGAGTTCCGCATGTTCTAAAATCTAAAATACAGTCATCAAATATCAAATTTTTTAGTCGTATACGAGGTTTGTCAAAAATATGATATTTATTGAACATTTTTGAAAAATAAAAGTTCAACACCCTGTAGAAATAAAATGACTCACAGCATCGTAAAAGTATATTATAATATTTTGGTTAAATTATCAAGTTGCACAACATACCAAAAATAGTTATCATGTGTTTCGTAATCACAAGAGATTCAAAATAGAAATATTATTAAAAATAAAATAATCTTAATTTTTAATGTCAATGGATGTAATTGCATATTTGAACGTAGTTTTTATTTCTGATCAACTTTTTTGATAACATTTTCCGATATTGTTAAATTTAAAGGTGCTTTCCTCTTGAATAAAATTCATATTTTTGAGAAACCTCGTATACGACTGAAAAAAAATTGATATTTGATAACTGTATTTTAGATTTTAAAACATGCAGAACTTTTTATGAAAAATAACTTTTTTCCTAAAATTAATAATAAAAAGTTTTTCATATGATTCCAACTTAGGGGGACATATTGTATACTTATATATATATATATTTTTTTTTTGTTGGATTGAATTTTACTTTTGGAAAATTTAATAAGAATTTATTTTTAGATATTTGGAAATTTACTTCCGCTTTGTTGAATCAATTTTGTTGTGTTGGGAATTACAAGTTACACACATTGACTCAAGTCAGTGATTTATTAAGTTCTGTGTTGACATTTAATTTTATTTGATTGTTATTGTTTGATTAATTATAATTAAATTTTGATTGATATTTTAATTTAAGTTGTAAAGTTAATACACACTTTGTTTCCTAAATGTTAAAATGTTATATTATTGTTGTAAGCTAAAAATGTAGGTGGCGCCCTATTCCTTTATATTTGAAATAATGTTATAACTAATATTTAAACATTTCTCATTTTGTATTAGTTTTTAAGCAATTAATTTGATGTAAATGGTCGCAACAATATATTTTAAGTTTGTAATCAAGGTATAAGTGGAAGAGCAGCTTATCCTTTGGGATATCTGCTGAACTTCGCTTTGAGATTTCAAAATTAATTTTCTTTTTGTACTAATTATTATATTTACGTTATGTTTCATTATGTACTTATTTTTTTTCTATTTTTGGGAATTAAAGACATTATTATTATTACTATTATTTTTATTATTATTCTCGTAAAAAATTATTAATTCTTTTAATAATTACCTATGTATGTTGAATTTCTCGTACGTTTGCACTTTTATAAATTTTACCAAGTTCATTTAGTAAAGCATATAGTGAGATGTAAATAAAACATGTTTGATGTTAACTATTAACGAATCCTGTGGTTAAAAATTAAAGTAATTGATGCACCATATGCCCGAAGAATAGTTAAAGCAAGAACATATGGTGCACTGCAACCACGAAACTTGTATTATATGAAACATCAAGCCAAAATTGCATTTATTGATTTCGTTTTAGCACGTTGTCGGAAAACTAATAAATTTCAAACTGCACAGATAACGTACGTATAAGAAAAATGTTACCGCAAAGATTTGTTTGCGGGTTTTATTATTAAACCTGCATTTATAATACACTTTGTTTAAAAGTTTCGAATGCAAAAGTACTTTTAAACTACACTCGAAAAGTTTGTTTTACGGATATGTAACCATAAGCGTGCAGTTATTAAGCAAAAGTTCGTTGAGTACACATTGCAGGTGTAGGTCGGCGACGTGTTTCATTTTCAGGCAAATACTTGACTACTAATGTTTTCTTATTTCATTATGTTTGTTATTAACGCATTAGGAAGTAGGTACGTATCTTGCAAAGTAATGTTGTTCATGATTCTTTCATTGTTCAAATTCTCAAGATTTATGGCGATCACAGTTGTCGTCTCCACAAAAGAGACTAAAAAAGCTGCTAACAAATCTTTTAAAACGAGAAACTGTTTAGAAAAGGAAAATTGCATTAACATAAACCAGAAGAGAAAACTGCAAAAAGCTTTTATGTTTTAAGAGAAAAAATTTACATGTAAACAGACTTGTAGAATAATAAAATGATTAAAGAGATAACGAAATTTGTTGTTTGCATTCAAACAAAAGTTTGAAATTTTGAAAGTGGACGAGAGAACACGTAATAAAACGTTTAGTGTTCCCCAATTGTGAAACTATTAGAACACAATAGTACGCTAATGTGAGGAGGCGGAATTTCACTGTCAGATTTCAACTTGGCTGCTTGACATCCATGACTAGCCTTGTTATTTATGCGTAAGGGGCGTTTAGGGCTCGAGTCTTCTAAAGCGCGACATAGGGTAACTTTTATATCTGAAGATTCATTTTAAACATTATTAGAATGGGGTTGAACGTTACTGATTCATAAATTATAATTGTTAGGGGTTTTAATATAGTTAAGCTGATTTACGAATTTACTTTCTATTTGTTTTATTTGAATGGATGTAAAAAACATAAAAGCAAACAACGCTGAATGTCAAGATTTCGTAAACAGTACTCAATTATTCAAAAATTCTAAAACAAAAATACGTTAAAGGAGGTACAATCAAATTAACAAAAATGAGTCAACACAACTGTTTCATCAAAACAAAAGTACATTGTCATCGATGTTTTGCAAATGTCTGAATGACTATTTATTTTGCAAAAGTGTTTTTTCGATCGAAAAATATTTGTTATACAGTATGAAAGCAATTTATCAAAAAAAAACTTAACTTATACGTCATTAACTTACTTAAAATCGGTTACATTTACGATTTTTTCCAAAAAATTGAATTTATTTACAAAAAATCTTTAAGTAGTATAAAATAACAGACAACAATATTGATGAAAAATTTTAATATTTTAAGAAAACCTTAGTAAAATATTTTAAACATTGTTTTAGAGGCGACCTAAATGTCGCAATATTTATTTGTCGTATATGATGTGCCCTCCTGTGAGTAACAAGAGACAGCCCGCAATTGTACAAGTGAACTTACACTCAAGTTCTCTCTCCTCTGAAAAGTTTCAATAGGTTTAAACAGCTGTCGAGTGATTATCGGTGTTTGTTAGTTTGGCTATAATGATAAAAAAAATCGACTTACACATATACCGATAAAGTTGCTTTAATGCAAATTAATTTTTGAACGTGTTACGTTAGGACGAGACAACACTAGTTGTCGCCACACGTATTTGTCGTTATAGAAAACGTTTACTATTAATATTTTTCTAGACATTCAAATCCTGTATATTTTGGATGATGCTATAAACGCTGAAGAGAGGTCATTGGGAGCATACTTACTTTATAATTTTTTGTAGTAGTTCGTTGAATTACAATCAGCATCGTTTCTTGTTCCAAACGATAATAGTATGTAACAGTGTGCAACAAATTAATATTATATAATTTTTCTTATCCTCTTCAGACCTGATTTATTTACAATTTTTTATATGATTTGATAACATTTGTACAGAATACTGTACATAAATTTGTAAGCGTTCTTATTACTACTTAGAAGCGATTAGTACAAGTCACACATTTAGTACAGTGTAGTGAACAGACTAAATTGTTAGAGATGTGAATGCTGTCATCTGTTGAGTGGCAGCAAAATTTTTATATATGTTCATAAATTATAGTGTTTTGCGGGTCTAACATAACCTTTCGTACTCTCTGCTTACAAAAGTAAAGTTTTATAAATTATTTGGCATTTAATTATAATTACACCTACCAAAAATGTTTTTAGGATGCTGCTTTTAAGTTGTTTAATTAGTTAATTTCTTCACCACATTGAAATGTCATCCTAATTTTACTTATCAGTTTTAATTTATAGTATTATGTACACTCATGAAATTTAAAACTTGGACACCAGAATTTCTGTAAACAAAAGTTTGCACATTGTGAAGCGGGCTTAAGGGTATCTTTTACAATTCTAACAGCAGGTAGTCTCAGCAGGGGTTATCTTATAGAAGGACTGTAGAATGAATCATTACACTAAGCACGTTTTAGAAAATAGGTAATTTACGTTGCTTACTTAATTTTTTTCTTTAAAGAATATATTTGAAGGTATCGCTAATTAAACACCATAGCTCGATTAATTATCGAATCAAAATTTTGTTTAGGAAATGTTTACAAAATAAAATTAGAAATAATTTTGATTTAAAAACGTCTACAAGCAATAACTTTTAAATTAAATCAAAAACTAAACATGGTTATTTGGGTTGACTGATTATTACTTATTTTTAAATAAATCTAACCTACTAATTATTGTAAGTTATTAAAAAAAATCATTAAACTCTCTATTCATAATATTTAGTCCTTACAAAATGTATATTTTATGACGTTTCATTTTTTTCTGTAGTTAATATAAAAAGTGAAAATAAAAACTAAGGCAATTCTTATTGTCAACGTATATATTTAGTTTTTGACAAGAATTTATTACATAATTATAATTAAGATACCAAGTTATAGTTTAAAATTAAATGAAAACTTTTTTTTAAATAAAGGTATTACTATATAAATAAATATAAGAAATCAATAATGGGTGTGACCTCCATTATTATTGATACATTCTTGGAGGCGTCTGCTCATTGACGCTATCAAGGTATCAATATAATTAATATTAATCGTTTCCCATGCGGTATCAATGGCTGCAATTAGTGCATTACGGTTTACTGGTATAAAATTTGGCCCTTGTTGTCTTCGGATAACAGCAAGTATTCGAGCCCAAACATTTTCGATAATGTTAAAATCTGGGCTTTTGCTGGCCAGGGTAACAGCTCCAAGTTATTTTCTCGTATCCAATTGCGCACAACCCGCGAAGTATGAATAGGGGCGTTGTCCTTTAACAAACAAAATACATTATGAAAATGTTAATTCAACAGATCCCGAACTATTTTTGGAGAAAGTATAGTGAAATAAGAATACTTACTTGTTGGAAAATATAATCTTCGTCTGGATAAAACACTTCGACTGAAGGTTTCATAATAGTTTCCAAAATATCTAAATACGCAGCAGAATCAAGACGTCCATCGATAGCCCAACAAACTCCTGGACCCCGCGCGCTAACCCAACCCCACACATTCACAGAAAAATAACCACTTCGTTTTTAGGACATATGTGATTATTTTCGTAACGAGTTCCTTCCATTCTAAAAACTTTTAGTGGTCCATCGTTGCGGCTATTGAACGTTTTTTCGTCGCTAAAAATCACTCGATTCCAAAATTCCAAAGGTTCGTTCACATATCGCCTTGCAAATTCCAGACGACGTCTCATATTTTCGTCACTGAGAACTTCTTTCGCAGCAGCATTATACTTCTTTATTCCCATCTCCTTTAATCTTTTGTGCAGTTATACGGCATCCGGAAAATGTGTATCTGCTATAGCCCTGGAGTATGTAGCAAATGGTTGTTCTGTTACGTAATGAAACAACTCGAGATCTTGAGCACGTGTAGATACTTTAGGTCTACCACTTCCGATGGCTCTTTCCAAAGTGTGTTCAAGATTCCATTTTACTCGGTAATGCCCTACGGTGCTTTTTGGTATATCTAACATACGTGAAATTTCACGCACGCTACGGCCCGCCGCTAATTCCGAAACAATCCGCGCTTTCAAATCAGCACCGAGATGAGGTGGCATTTTCACAACACTTGAAATTTTAAACTAAAATGGAATTTACATTTCTTACTTTATTTATTGGTTCACACTACCCTTCTCAAACAGTAGGTAATTGTTTATTTATTACATACTTCTAATGACCAATGTAACAACCCTTAGAGCAATATGACTCAAAGGAAGTAAATTAAACAAGCAAGGATATTCTATTGTTATTGAAACTTATTCATAAAGTAAAAGCCATTTCCTTATAATGCTAATGGACAGGATTTTCTTTTAAGTATTAAGATTACAATAGAGGACTTATAAACTTTCGAAAATATCTAATTATAAATATTTACACTGCAATTGCGCTTTTCCTTAATAATTTCTTAGCAATAACATACACGTTCTTGGTTTTAAGTTGTCATAAATTTGATATGATATAAATTTGTGTTTCTAATATTACATCACAAACTAATCTTTATTCGCCAAAAATTGTTGCTTAAGTTGTAAAGCTTCGTACACACCTGAACAACAAACCGAGCAACAAACATAACAACGAACCGAAAGTCAAACAGAACGACAAACGATCTTTTATGATTTCCACAATCCGAACAACAAACGGAACGTTTGTGCTGTTCCCATAATTATTTTCAGTAGTTTTCAGTTCATATATATTTATTATTGAGAAGAGAAAATTGCGGAAAACAAGAAGATAGTGCCAACCAAATTTTTACGCACAAAGAAGAGTAAAAAATTATAATTTACTTCGCTTTTTTTTTATTTTGGAAATTTCCCGCCCAAATGATGCTAATAGGGACATCATTTTTTTCTTGCATTCTTAAACACTGATTAATTTAAAACATTTTTCTTCTGTCAACTCCATAATATTACCTAAAACACAACAAACCCACAAAAGGGAGGACAAAAATAAATAATTTAATTCTCCCGCATAAGTTTGTTCGCCGTTTTGTTTAGATTCGTCCAAACCTGCAAACGCATTCGCGCGCATTTTCTTTGATGTCGGAGAAAAACCGACAAGTTGCGGGAACGCCGCAAACCGTTCGTGGAACAATCAGGACTTGCGAATCTGTTCTAAAATTCGTACGTAGCACCGTCCAAATTAATGTTCCGATTGCCGTTCGGTTCGTTGTTCTGTTTGTTCCTCGGTTTGTTGTTCAGGTGTGTACGAAGCTTTACAATAAGCATATTAATATGAACTATATCTTATGAAAGGAGAGTTATGTAACTATAATTAACGACTTAACGTTACGTTAGTAGATTCCATTTACTATTTACACATATTTTCTTGGAACATTCGATAATTAACTATCGGGATATGATGACCCTATACTTCGCAGGTTGTGCGCAACTGGATACAAGCAAATAACTTGGAGCTGTTACCCTGGCCAGCGGGGGGGGGGGGGGGGGGGGGGGGGGGGGGGGGGGGGGGGGGGGGGGGGGGGGGGGGGAAAAGCCCAGATTTTAACATTATCGAAAATGTTTGGGCTCGAATACTTGCTGTTATCCGAAGACAACAAGGGCCAAATTTTATACCAGTAAACCGTAATGCACTAATTGCAGCCATTGATACCGCATGGGAAACGATTAATATTAATTATATTGATACCTTGATAGCGTCAATGAGCAGACGCCTCCAAGAATGTATCAATAATAATGGAGGTCACACCCATTATTGATTTCTTATATTTATTTATATAGTAATACCTTTATTTAAAAAAAAACGTTTTCATTTAATTTTAAACTATAACTTGGTATCTTAATTATAATTATGTAATAAATTCTTGTCAAAAACTAAATATATACGTTGACAATAAGAATTGCCTTAGTTTTTATTTTCACTTTTTATATTAACTACAGAAAAAAATGAAACGTCATAAAATATACATTTTGTAAGGACTAAATATTATGAATAGAGAGTTTAATGATTTTTTTTAATAACTTACAATAATTAGTAGGTTAGATTTATTTAAAAATAAGTAATAATCAGTCAACCCAAATAACCATGTTTAGTTTTTGATTTAATTTAAAAGTTATTGCTTGTAGACGTTTTTAAATCAAAATTATTTCTAATTTTATTTTGTAAACATTTCCTAAACAAAATTTTGATTCGATAATTAATCGAGCTATGGTGTTTAATTAGCGATACCTTCAAATATATTCTTTAAAGAAAAAATTAAGTAAGCAACGTAAATTACCTATTTTCTAAAACGTGCTTAGTGTAATGATTCATTCTACAGTCCTTCTATAAGATAACCCCTGCTGAGACTACCTGCTGTTAGAATTGTAAATGATACCCTTAAGCCCGCTTCACAATGTGCAAACTTTTGTTTACAGAAATTGTGGTGTCCAAGTTTTAAATTTCATGAGTGTACATTCAACTAAAAACTTAAATTTTATTTTTTTGTAGTTTGTTTCTAAAAATGTATCGTGGTTTGAGACATCGATTAGAGTACATACTATCGCTTCTAAAAATTGAAATAAAATTCTGAAGTTGAAAATCTGAGTGATATCGATAATGAAGATGATGAAATTAATAAGTTGTTAGTGATAAGCGCCTTAAATGTATTAAATGTATTTGTTAGTTATTACAACTGGAAAATCAGACATAAAATGATCTAAAAACAAAAATCTATTTACCCCAAACGTTGAACACTTTAGCAAAGATGACGTGATTTTATTCTTGAGCTTTTATCACCACTGTCATATTTTTGAAATATGTTCAGAAAATAATGTACGAAAAGCTGCAGAGTTTACAAACATATATGCTCATCAAGCAAATCACACAATCAAACCATGCAACTCTTCTAAAATAAAAGTTTTAATTGCTTTGCACATTGCTGCAGGAACTCTAAAATTTCCTAGAGTTCGCATGTATTGGGAAAAAAACGTTAAATATTTCTACATGTCAGGAGACAGATTTTTCAACTTAGAAACAATCTTCACTTTGTGAATAATTTAGAACGACCAGACAGCTGCAATGATATATTTTACAAAGTGAGACCCCTCTATGACTCAATAAGAAACCGGTGTCACCAGTTACAGTTACCATAGTTAAATACTTGTTTTTTAACTACCTACACTTTCAATTAATTTTTCAAGAGTATATCCTAATTCTAGACGATTTGTATGTTTCATCTTCCACACAAATTCAGATCAAGATAATTTCAAAAATTCTTCGTTTTGAAACATTTAATTTTGTTCAAAATTTGTTAATATGAATGTAGAGGATGACCTTTTTTAGTACCCAACTTACAAGTTTGGAATAGTGGTTCAGATAAAGTTTTATCGCTGTTTTGACAATTTGGTTTATATTTTAAGAACTCATTTTATTTGTGTTTAAGATATTGTTAATAGTGTTTTAAATGAAATTAATATTTATGTTGATGTTGCATAATTAAAAAAACAGGAAGCTCTTATAAATCAAATTGATTCTTGTTATGACAAAATATTCATTTGGACAGGTTAGACAGTTCTCGTTCGTTATCGGAATTAACCAAAAAAATTGCTCCACAACTAAGAGGGCCATGCATACCACCACCAAATCAAGAAAGAGCTCTCAATCTGTCAATCTTCGGTGTCCGGGCCTGGTGAGGTTTCCTGTTGGATCATTAAGCCGCGGTATTTTTGGTGTATTCCGTCAATTACTTTAAGTTTCAGCTTTAACCATACTTCCCCAGAACCCAAAGCTTTGGTTTGGAAAGCTGCTTGCCGATCGTAGTAGAAACTGTGCGGATGTTCGTGTTTAAAGATAATACAAATTTTATAAGCTTTCAATCTCCTTTATACATCTTTTGAAATCATGTTTTTCTGTTTTTGCCAATAATCACTCAGATGTAGTGACAGGAATTATACTAACATAAAAAAACAGGTGACGCCTATTTTGTTCTGGATTTGGATCTCAAATGAGAAAATGGGAGGCCTTTGTGAAAAGTAAACGGTTGCAAAATCGTCAATAACAATCAAAAAATTTGTCAAGGTCGAGAGGGCGCTAAAACAACGACACGACGTTTAATATCTTCAGCCCTTCTTTACTAAAAACTTTTCAGAAAGTACTTTCAGTTGACTTACCTTAAGAAAATACTAAGGCACAATTCGTAAAAATTAGCACAACACACAACAATAAAATCAAATATAAATTGAAAAAGCTGGTTACAAAGAAACATTTCTAATATTTATTGCATTTAAAACAAAAACGTATCAAATAAACAAAGCAAAATCGTGACTAACATTATTTAGCAAAGGAAAACAAAATCTAACTGATCGCTGGATCGATAATTTTTATTAAAAAAATCAACTTATTTAATTTAATTATCTTGCGGTATAACTCAAAATTAAATCGAACAAATCAGAGTAAACAATATTGATTGCTCTTACATTAATAGATTAAATTTTACACACAAAAAGTCTAATAATGAACAAACACGCACCGAAAGTTAATAAATATTCGTATTAAAGAAAATAATAGTAATAAGCGCCTAAATAAAAACACTTTGCGATAGTTTATGATTTACATCATCAGTTTCAAAGCTTTTCTTTAATTTCAATATTGTTCACATATTTAGTTAAATAATACCTATATAAAATATAAAGAAATACAATTACTGGAATGTAAATCCAAACATGGTTTTGATTTAGAACATAACAATCAAGGCTCATTAATGGATTAAAACTTCTTAAAATATTATTACAAGGTGTAACACGATATTATAGCTGAACTTCAATATCCTACTATTAGCTGAATTGTATTAACAAACATGAATTGCTTTTGCTTAATCTCCTTTGATCTTTGTTTTAACTAAAATCAAATACACATATTTTTAATTTGTAATTTTGTTTTCTTAAGTTCTAATGAATCTGAAACATAAAACAGACGGAACGGAATAGAATTAGACGACAATTTGTAGTATTGGTTGCAAATTAATTTATAAAACTTTATTTTTTAAGACTGGCTATCTTAATAATGTAAATTCATATTCTTATTAAGAAAGATCGGTTTATTAGTTCTATAATTTATAAAAATAATTGATTCTTAAAGGAATAACTAATAAATTCAATGCTTCAAATATAAAAATAATAAATTGCGTTAAATTTTAATCACACTAATTGTTTGTTGTTTGGTATTGTACGTAATAGTTGTACAATTTCTTTATCTTGCATCGTTGCAACTCGTGATCAGTTTGTTGACTTCACCTTGAATAGAAAAATGTTGCTGTCTAATTGTTCTTTTTGTGATGTAGTTCAAAATTTCTTTATCTAATAACTTCTGTAAATTGACGTTTTCAGTCAGTCGACGATCGGCATGTGCTGATTTTAATATGTGCAGAAACGGACATATGTACAGAGAATGAATGAGCTTCAGGTTTTAAGTAAGTTAGGGGTGTTTTCCCTTTAGCGGTAAGTGATATTTTTTTATACAACCGGAAATATTTAACTTCGAAATTTACTGGAAACTTAAAGTTCTTACCCAGTTTCGCAATGTTGCGGATTTAAAATTCCGTACAACAAACTAAATTTTTACTTAGTATGATTTATTCAAATAAATTTATTGTACCGACTTACTAAGTTCTGGTGTTATAAAGATTATCGATTTCTCGTCTTCGTTTTCATCGTCACCCTTCTGCCATAACAATCTCGGTTTCATCTCGTTAGCCGGGTTCACATTTCCCCGACTTCCATTTCATTTCCGTTTACCGCCATGTTTCTTATCAATTTTAAAACACGTTTGTAAATAGAAATTAATTACTAATTAATAAAGCAACGAGGCCGTATATAAGGAATATCTGTATGGAAGTACTAATCGAATAAGTTTCCATGGAGCCGGTCGTTGTGTAATATCGCTTACCCTTCTTACTATCGAGAACCTCACCAAGATAAGCGGTGACTTTCAACCTATTATTAGGGGGCCGTTCAATTATCCTACCAACTGATATGTATTCTATTATCCATCTCTGTTGGAATTTGCCGCTCTTTTCTGGATGCTGTCGAAAACCTCTCACCGATCGTTATTGACGTTTACTGATAAGCGATGTAAGTTGATATCATTTGCGTGTGTTTTGTATTATCTTAGTATTTCTCACGATTAACGTACCTGTGGATCTAACCTATAATTATTGCGCTTTGTTACTAAATAATTGTAAATTTAAAAATGTAAGTTTCAAGTTTTTGTTCATGTTTGCGCTCAGATAATTTTAGATTTACTGCCTGTTGCTGTCGATTGTTTTAGATTAACGTTAAGTATTATTGCCACAAATAAGTGTGTAGCTTTTGTTAGTTATCGGTAGATGCGATCGTACAAAACTTTTACACTCTTCGCTTTTAAAGGTGTAGTGTATTCTCGGCAAATTATATGCGACAGTTTGATTTATCACTATTGAACTCGTTGATTATGACTTGATTGATTTATATTGTGTTTATCTCTATAACTCTTGAGTCTATATGTAAAGTGTATTTGTTGTGATAGAAGTCTAGTTATTCGATAATTATATTTCTACTATCTTACCTTTGTTTCTTTGTGCTATAAGTTCCTAGTTGCTTTGGAAGATCTCTTACATGAAGCTAGGTGGTCCTTATAATTCTCTTTACTAGAGTTTTCGTACTACGATTCTTAAACAAGCCCACAACCACTTTCCGACTATTGAGCTGCGGCAGGTTTCGACACTGCTACTTAAGTTATAGGTTGTTTACAACCGTAAGAAGTATTTATGTTTTTATTTAAGTAAACTTTGAACAATACCAAATTTAAAAAAGATTCAAACTAATGATTTCAATTATAAACCGTGTACAGTGTTTTGGTATTTGTGTGCATATTAACTTTTTGTTGCGTTTTTAATTTATTGGTTGAATAGATTTTGTGCGTTATTTTAATAAAACGCGTAAGGTTAAGATTTTGTATTTGTCAATTGTTTAATTTAATTTGTATGAGCATTGTAAACGACAATTGATTATTATAAACTTGCCGCAAGATAAAATTATCTGCGAATCTCTACTTGGTATCCTCTGTGCGTTTGCCTCTTCAGTTAGTGAAACGTCCTAAGTGCCAGAAGACTCTTCCTAAGTTTTCGAATTTTTGAGAATGAGCTCCTTATAACTCTAATCATGTCCAATAATCATACTAAAGCTTTGGTATATAAACTGTATCATTCTTCTATTTCAATAACTTGCGATACTTGAACAGGTGATTGAATTTGGTCTTGTTTGAATAGATCTCAGTTATTTTCATTAACCGTATTTTCACCCACCTTCACTGCTGATTAGCATTCGGTATGGGTTTTAGCAAACCGTATTAACCGCTTAAAACCTACCTATAAACACCACTGTTAATTTGTTCTTTTACAATTACTATTACCAAACCCTACAACGCGCGTGATACATTCGGTAGACTTGAAAGATGTCAAATTACCGTTATTTTATTACAGCGCAGTCGACTCCACAATTTGGGGTATACTTTTGTGCTACGCTCTACAAAGCTACCGCAATGGTGACTAGAGTTATTGATGCCTAGGAACTTCCGTCAATTATAGCCGTAATTTTAAACTTCTTTTCCTAGGAAGAGACTTTTACCTATTTGTTAGGGGCTTCATTCCCGTCCCATCGGTCCTCCCCGGTTTTTTTCCTATTTTTTTGTTTCTTTAAGTTGTCCTAATAACTACCTCGTTGTCCTTCCTTTTGTCCTTGGGGGCTGAGCAGTTGGTGAATTCTTGCTTTGATTACTTATACAGTTTAACAAGTACAATTTCTTAATTGTAGAAAATTAAAATGTTTAATTATAGTTACTTCCCTATTCTATTCCTATAATAGAATAGCACATCCATAGCATGAGGAGCAACCAACTGTCAACGGAAACCAGTAGTTTCACCCATCAATATAATGAAGAAGTGATGTAAGTAATCTTTAAGTTTTTACATTTTACAGAATTAAATGTTTTATAGTGTATTTGCAATCATGTGTTTTGTTCGTCTTTGAATAAGTATAATTTCTTTATATTTTAACCACTATAATAAATACAATAAGTCGGAACCGTATTCAATTGTACAAACAGTATACTTGAGTACTAAGTAAATACTAATATTTAATTTTTTACAATATTCCGCAGATATTAATTTACTATAAAATGATCATATTGAAAAATAATATTTGCTTGACATCCAAGAAGAATATTGATAATTAAGTATAATTACGTTTTTTTTTTAAATTTAGTTAACTTTTTTATAGGAGGGGCAGGATAACCACAAACGCTGTTTGTAATATGTGGCGACGTTTCGTGCAAAGGCAAGTACTTCCTCAGGCCTAATTACAGATGTTTCTGTGTCCGAAAATCGTCATGATCATATTAAATTGATTTTGTCGGCATCCGCATAAGTTACAAATTGTTTAAAAAAATATAAATTTATATTTGTAATTTGTAATATCTGTAATTAGGCCTGAGAAACTGCTCACCTATGTGCACGAAACGTGGCCACATATTAAAACAGCGTTTGTGTCTACCCCTACCTCCTATAAGAAGGTTAACTAAATTAGAGAAAAAAAATAGTAAGGAGAAAACAAACTGATCAAGTATTAAACAACATTGTATTATAAGTGTTTGTACAATATTGTCTAAAATATATTGTTACATCATTGTGATAATATTTAATTTTAATTACCGTACACACGAAAACAATATTAGAACAATATTGCACTGCCATCATAATCAATATTAACCTATTGGAACATTTACACAATATATTCAGGATTAACTTACGAACTAGGGATAAGCTGTTTTATTAATGAAAATTAGCGATCACGTCACCAATTTGATTTTTCAATATTTTGTAAATGTTAATCTTGTATAAACTTTGGTAAATTTATGCCTTGATTTTTCTTTGTTATGGGATTTTTCATTTATTTTTTATTTTAATTTTGTTTGTTGTTTTCTTTCTTAAAGTAAGTCAACTGGAAATACCCTCTGGACAAACTTTCAGTGAACAAAGGCTGATGCTATTAAACGTTGTTATCGATTGTTACTGACAATTTTGAAAGCACTTACTACGACCTTACTATTTCATGAGAGGCAAATCGTCTCGTGAACTACCACTCTCCCACTGAGCTACGGAGCAACCCCATTTATGTTATATTTTTAATACAAAATTGCCGTCAACTGTTTTTTGCGTGTAACAATTTTAAGCTAGTAGCCTCAATTAGAAATTAATTCAAATATTTTATCACTCACATAAATAAAAAGAAAACTTAAACATCAAAAACTCTTCAGCATTTTAACAGTTTTAATGTATAATTTTTGTATTGTATGTGACATATTATTTGTTATCAGAGAGTTGTAGTGAATTTTGAGATTTTTGTAGTTTGTTCATATGCAACTAATGTTGGAACGAATGAGTAATTTTGAATTTAAATGTGAGAACGATTGGAACGAAGAGTTGTGTAAAAGTTCAGAGTGCTTCCGTTGCTAGGACGTTTGTGAATGTTTGACGTTTGTTTGATTGATTGATAGTTTATCTCGCTGACTGCTGTTGTAATTTGACATTTGACATTTTATATTAAATCTATTTTAATTAAATTATCAGACTTATTTACGCAACTAATACTGATTTAAACATCTGGCGACCGTGACAGGACCTCGGCGTAAATAACTGTGAGTAAAACATGAATAATTTCAAGAAACTTAGAAAATGTGCACGCTCGGCATTTACAAGGACACACAACTGGTTCTTAACAAATCTAGCAAATAACGCGGACCCGGGAGAAATTCAAGCACAGTTCGCGTTACTCAAGGAAAAAGCTAGTGAAATTGAAGAGTTGAATATGAAGATTCAACGGCTCTTGGTTGACAAGGACGAGACGACGGAGCAAGTTCTTGAGGAAGATGTCACAGCATGTGATGAGTATCGGCTAAAGTATTTTCGCATCAAGACGCAAATACTAAACGTAGTCCCAACAGCTCCGCAACCAAATGTCGACGTGCAACCGCAAAGAAACATACGCGAGGATTATCAATCCCATCAAGACAAGCGATTCAAGTTACCGAAAATCGAATTTAAAAATTCAGCGGAGAATTACGGGAGTGGCTACAATTTTGGAGTCTCTTCAAAAATATTCACGAAGATCAACAAATCACCAAGGAGGACAAGTTCCAGTATTTAGTCCAAGCGATGGTGACAGATTCAAAGGCAAGTGATTTTGTGAATAGTTATCCACCGACCGCTGAAAATTATGACAAGGTAATAGAAAGTTTAAAATCAAGATTCGGTAAAAATGAATTGTTAATTGAATTGTATGTGCGTGATTTGCTTAATTTGGTATTGAACAAAAGTGGAAAGACAGGAAAGCAGCAGTCAATCGGGAGTCTTTATGACAAACTAGAAACGCAATTGAGAGCTCTCGAATCACTGGGTGTTACGACGCAAATGTGTGCTGCAATGCTGTATCCGATGGTTGAATCTTGTCTACCAGAAGAAACGCTGAGAGTTTGGCAGCGATCAAAGGATTCAACTGAAGCCAAAGAAGCAAAAGATAGACTCACCAAACTCATGAAATTCTTGGAAGAAGAAGTTCGAGCCGAACAAAGGATAGAAATGGCGGTCAATGGTTTTGGGGCTGTTCCGGATTCGAAAAAGGACAAGAGCAAGAAGACGAAACAGGAATTTTCTGACGTGCCAACGACGGCTGGACTGTTAACGGTGAACAATGCCACAGGATTTCAGTGTATATTTTGTGGTGAGCAGCATAATAGTGCCAATTGTGAAAAGGCCAAACGGTTCTCTTTGGAAGAAAGGCAGAGCATCGTGAGAGACAAGAAGGCCTGTTTTTATTGTGCAAAAACTGGGCACAGCATGAAGAAGTGCCAGTATAAAGGAAAATGTGCTTGGTGTGGACGTAAGCATATTCTATTACTGTGTCGAAGTGTAACTTCTAATTCAACGTGTTCTGGAAGTAAAGCGAGTACGGACAATCGCCAAAAAGAAGTCGAAGAACACAACATGACCAACATGTCTTCGGGTCCAGAGGTTTTCCTACAAACTTTCATGCTTAAGGTGTTCAATGATAAAACTGAACATGTAATACGGGCAGTCATCGACTCCGCATCACATCACTCGTACATCTTGGCGAAGTCGAGAAAATGGAATTCAAGGAAATCGGCAATAGAACAATGATCCATTCTTTGTTTGGCGGCGCTAAAACTCAACCTCAGGATCACAAACGGTATCGTGTTTGTCTACAAAGCCTCGATGGAGAATTTGCCTGCAATTTTGAAGCGTTAGAACAAGGCAGCATTTGTTCCGAAATACCCAAGGTGACTTCTGGACCATGGATGAAAGAACTGAGCAGAAAGTCTGTTAAACTCTCAGATATTGAGAGCGAGAACGAGCCAATTTCTCTTCTGATCGGCGCAGACATAGCTGGCAAGCTTCTTACTGGACGAATTGTTCAATTAACTTCTGGAGTTACAGCAGTTGAGACAAAGTTTGGATGGACTTTAATGGGCAAGAATCCTTCTCACGTTTGTCAACGTAGCGACAGCGTGATGACCTCACTGTCCATGTTCGTTGCAGACGCCAAGGTCAAAGATTTGTGGAGTTTGGATGATTTGGGAATTCAAGATCCCATAGAAAAATCTACTAAAGAACAGCATCAAGAAAAAGTCCTACAAAACTTTTGAGAGTCTACAACAATGAACGAACAAAGTCGTTATGAGATTTCTTGGCCCTGGAAGGAGAATCATCCAATATTACCAGAAAATCGTGCGACTGCTGAGAGAAGATTGAATAATACCGTCAAGAAGCTGCAACAAGATGGACTTTTTCGTGCCTACGATGATGTCTTTTAAGAATGGTTGAAAGAAGAGATAATTGAAGAAGTTCCCGACAACGAGATACAAGAATATGGACATTACCTACCCCACAGACATGTCGTCAAAGAAAATAGCACGACTCGAATCCGCCCAGTCTTCGATGCTTCGTCAAGAGAGAGAAATGGCCCTTCATTAAATCAGTGCTTGGAAGTAGGACCAAATTTCATCGAGTTGATACCTGAATTGTTAATTCAATTTAGAAAACAGAAATTTGGAGTGATAGCAGATATTCGGAAGGCATTTCTTCAAATTAGCATCGCGAAGAAGGATCGAGATGTTGTGAGGTTTCTGTGGAAAAGGAATCCCAAAGATGATGAGCTCGTAGTTTATCGACATTGTCGTGTCGTCTTTGGCGTATCAAGCAGTCCTTTCTTGTTGGGAGCAACTATCGATCTACACTTGAAGAATATAGCTCGAGAAGTGCCTGAAGAAGAAGTCGACGTAGTACATAACCTAACAAAGTCTTTCTATGTCGACAATTGCATAACGAGTCTTTCTACGATCGAAGAAGTTAAGGATTTCAAAGAAAAGGCAACCCAGTACATGAGAAAAGGAGGATTTGATCTTCGAGGGTGGGAGTATACAAGTGAAATAAATCCCTCAAGAGAAGCTCCAGTATTAGGCCTGGTATGGGACAAAGGTGAAGATGTAATGAAAATTTCAAGCCACTGTTTGCAACCGAAAACTCCATGCGAAGTTACTAAACGAAAGATTTTGGCAGCTACACAGAAGATATTCGACCCAATTGGTATCGTGTGTCCAGTAATCATCTGTCCAAAGATGATTTTACAGGCATTGTGGACTACGAATAAAGAATGGGATGAACAGGTCGATGAAACGATAGCAGCTGCCTTTCTACAATGGTTAAAGGATATAGAAAGTCTTCGCGAAGTGAGAATTCCTAGATGGGCCTTTGGAGGAAACAGTGATTACTTGGAACTACACTTGTTTGTCGACGCCAGTCAAATCGCCTACGCTGCTGTGATTTTTACTAGAGTGGTAAGCAGTGATGGAATTAAAGTTAACTTTATTCAAGCCAAGTCAAGACTCGCACCTCAAGGAAAGCCAACGATTCCTCGTTTAGAGTTGATGGGAGCTCTCATTGGAGCTCGTTTGTTGCACACTGTCACCAAAGCCTTGAATCGTCCAAATCTAAAAGTGTTTTGTTGGACAGATTCATCTACAGTGCTTGCATGGATCTATAGAGAGAATCAGTGGGCAACGTTTGTATGGCGACGAGTACAAGAAATTAGGAAATTGACTGATCTTACTTCGTGGCGGCATGTACCAGGGAATTAAATCCAGCAGATCTTCCGTCAAGAGGCTGTTCCGCAAGAGAGTTTGTCAAATCTAAATGGTGGGAAGGCCCACAGTGGTTATCAAATCTAGAAGAAAATTGGCCTTCCACTCATGTTCAAGTAGACGAAGATATAGTGACAAGCGAGATGAAGAAAGGAGCGTTGAAACAGAAAGCAGTGCAAGTTTCATCAATGCTCGTCGTTAATGCAGTGAAGAATGATCAAGAAGCTTGTGAAAATTTGATTAATACTGATATTTCGTATGAGAAAAGTCTACGAAGACTCGCATGGATGATGAGGTTCATAAATAATTGTCAAGAACATCCAGCAAGGCGAATTAAGTCCTACTTGAAGGTAGAAGAACTCAATGCTGCAGAGTTAATGGTAGTGCGCATGGTTCAACGAGAGAGTTTCCCAGACATTAAGGATAATAGACTAGCCACAATGCACGTCTACAAAGATGAGAAAGGAATCATTCGACTGAAAAGCCCCGTCGCCAATCGAGATGACACATTGGATTTTAGGCATCCAATTTTGTTAGATTCAAAACAGTCTATAGTAAGTAAACTCATAGAGTATATGCACCTGAAATTAAATCACGCACTTATTAGTATTGTAATTAATGCTCTAAGAGAAAGATTTTGGATCTTGGGAAGCAGGAAACAAGTTACTACAATAATACACAATTGTGTAATTTGTCTAAGATTTGACGCCAAGAGAATTGAATCAATCTGTGCTGCTCTACCTGAAAAAAGAGTGAGAAATGCAGCCGTGTTTGAAGTTACTGGAATGGACTATGCAGGACCTCTGTATCTGAAAGACAACACGAAAGCCTGGGTATGTCTTTTTACTTGTGTTGTTTACAAAGCGGCCTACTTCGAGTTGGTGACTTCAATGACCACGGGGAATTTTCTTGAAGCTTTTCGTCGATTTGTTTCAAGAAGAGGACGACCAAGAAATGTCCACACGGATAATGGCACTAATTTCACTGGAGCCGACAATATTCTTTGCAATATTGACTGGAAGAAGATAGAAATATGGGGTACAGTGGAAACGATTTAGTGGCAATTTAATCCGTCTTCAGCGGCTTGGTGGGGTGGATGGTGGGAGCGAATGATACGTTCTATGAAGAATTTACTACGTAAACGTCTTGGGAGAGCAGCTCTAAATTATGAAGAACTCACCACAGTACTTTGTGATTGCGAAGCTGTCATTAACAGTCGTCCTTTGACTTACCTGGCCGAAGATACTTACCAGCTCATACCATTATCACCTTCTCTACTTTTTCACAAACTGAGAGATAATAAAGTGCCTGATATCGATTTGGGGATTACAAATGAGAAGATTACTGCAAGATTACGCTACATACAAAGTTTAAGGGGCTGAAGAAAAGCTTTAGAATTGAATATCTTGGTCAGCTAATACAATGTGCTTCTACTGGATCCAATACGAGCAACCTCAAGGTGGGAGATGTTGTTTTTGTGGGCAATGATCTTAAAAAACGTTTGGATTGGCATTTAGCCCCAATAATTCAACTTATACTTGGTGCTGACGGAGAAACTAGAGTTGCAAGATTAAAACATTTAAGGGAGAACTAGTACGACCGGTGCAACAATTATTTCTTTTGGAAATACATTCAAGAGAAGAATTGTATAATGATCTAAAAGATTGCTATCAAAAGAAGACGATGAAGCTGATGAAGACCAAAAAGATGTTTTACCTGAGAAGATAGAAAGACTTGTGAAGCCACCCTGCAGATTTCAATTGTGAAATTTATTACATTGTTCGTTGTGTTGAGTTGTTGGAATTGTCAACTCAAGGTAGGAGAATGTTGGAACGATTGAGTAATTTTGAATTTAAATGTGAGAACGATTGGAACGAAGAGTTTTGTGAAAGTTCAGATTGCTTCCGTTCCTAGGACGTTTGTGAATGTTTGACGTTTGTTTGATTGATTGATAGTTTATCTCGCTGACTGCTGTTGTAATTTTGACATTTTATATTAAATCCATTTTATTAAATTATCAGACTATTTATTTACGCAACTAATACTGATTTAAACAACTAAAATAATAGAAATGTTCCCTAATACTAATTTTGGTCTTTTTTAAACGGACTGAAAATAAAAAAAAGATTGTCAATTAGATTCTCTGTGATGATTTGAATTGAGCAAGTAGGAAAAGTAGTGGAGACCGACAGCATTTTTGGTTCTGCTCCAAGAACCATAAAGAATAAAACAGCGTGATTAACATAATAAACCGTTACACCGTTATTTTGCTAGTAATATTAAATTAAATACCTCTAGTAAATTCACAAAGTTCCTTCAAAAATGTTGTTGGCAATTATTTGTTTCAGTTTGTAAAGTTTATTTTCATTTTCGAAGAACCATATTTAACAAGAACTTCCAGTAGAAACGTCTTTAATTTTAAGTATTTGTAACGAAGGGTTTAAAAAAACTTTGTTATTCTTTCACAAAAAAGTGAAATACACAACGTAATGTATACAGTTTTAATTTAAAGCAATTCTTTGCCTTTCATTTCATATTCTGTATTTGTAGAGCGTTTTCACAAATTCTTTTATTAATACTTCGTTGACGACGCCTTGTTTCTAATTACTTCCGAGAAACATTCACATTATTCTATCAGTGCCATTATCTTTCCTTCTTTTACTACCACGATGAAATCTGAAGCCGTAACGGTTGTAATAAAAACTAAGTAAGCACGTTAAACAACAATAAAGTAAAACTACGGAAGATTCACTCAAAACGTTACGAAATTAACCCACATAAGGTGTAAAACAATAAAACAATATAAAAACCGTTCCCACTTACGTTTACATTAAGTAGCGTTTATTTCTGAAACAAATACCTACTATTAAAAAAATATAAATCATCTTTTATGTTGCGTTTGCGTTTCTTTCAAAAGTAAATAATTTAACGTATTGATCAAAAATAGACGTTTTTATTACTGTTTAACACTATATAATCCTAAAATAAATTTCGTACTTAATGTCGGTTGCAAAAAACATATCTTTAAAAGAAAAATTTATTTCCAGTTTATATTTATTTTTATTCTACTTTCTCATATTTTACCTTAAAAATTCACGCTGTTGGAGGGTATAACCATAAAAAGGGCGACTGCTTAAAGTATTTGGTGCAAATTTAATTTTTTTAATGTACTTACTTATTACTATTTTTAGATTGTACTTACTTTTTTTTCAACATTATTTTTGTACAATCCGCAAGTTAGCCTGGATGTGACGTGATTATTGATTTTATTCATGCTGCCGAGGCGTATAACAGCTTCTTAAGTTTCGACTTATTGAGATTAACACTAGCTAACGATGCTTAACAAGAAGACAAATACAAATAAATTTGATGAGGATGATATTTGGAGTCAATTCATTTTTTGTATTAAATGTACTTCAGTTACATATTCGTCTTTGTGATTTGGTAAAGTAGAGAACAAGAAAAAATATAATAAATGTTTAATTAATTAACTCAAAAACCACAAATAATTAAAGCAAGCATGACAAAGAGGTGAACAAAATTGAAAAAAAAAGACTAACTGTTACACCTGGAACAATTTCGCGTCCAGATAATCTCAAAATTAACCCTCGTAGAAATCAGCTTGGGTCGACAAATTGGAACGTTTGGTCGCCGTCAGTCGTTCCGCCGTTTAGGCCTTGATTTTAAAAATATTAAGGTAGTAATTAGGCTAGTGTTTAGTAGCAATATAATGTTTAACGAAATGTTCACAAAGATCTAAAAAATAATAAAAATACAAATTAGAGAAAAAATTGAACAGGTACACAAAATACTTAACATATCTTATCTTGTGAAGAGATTACTTCGGAAATAATTGATTTATTGAGCAATTTTCTCCCTACAATATAAGCCCCAGTGTTGACACTAATGCGATTGAATATGCATTCTTATATTGAGGAGTCTTTTTGGGGGATTTTACTTGGTTGAAGTTGTCGGTTCCGATTTTTGGTGCTCGGGTCCTCACAAAAGTTACACTTCATTTCCGATTTGTTCTCCGTTCTAAAAAAGTGTACATGGAAGGTGCTGTCTAGAAATTAAACAATTAGACATGTGCTTTGTAATATCGATTGAAGTAAAATCGTCTCATTCTAATTAGGAATAAATCTTCGATTCCGGTGTAAAGTACTTTTCTTTTTTACTTCCTTTGTTTTAATAAAATATTTGTTCGTACGGGTTCTTAATCAAATCCAAACAAATCAAAACAGCTTTATTGTCACAAATTTCATTTATTGGTTCGCATAACAACAAAAAACAAACTAGAAAAAAAATGCATCATCATAAAATCATTATCACAGAATATAAACATAACAAAACACATAAATGATAATAGTGACCTCTATGGTAATTTTCAAGTACATCCAAATTTTAAAATTAACACTTTTAATTTAAACGTCCATCATTCAACATAAACATTCCCCACACATCATGACGCATTATGTAACAAGCTTAAGGTTGATATTTTTAACAATAACTTGAAGAAATTTCTAAGCGATGATTATTAAATAAAATATCATAAATATATATAAATTTATAAAATAATACTGAAGAGTGTGTTATTATCATTACTACATTTATTTTCTTATATTTTGTTATGCTTAAGTTAGAAATATTAATTTTTTGTTTATAATTTACGTTGTTAATAATATTTTATTGTTAATTTTTATCTTGTAATGTTTCCTCTTTTGGACACCAGTTGTCTGTTGGAATGGTAAACTATTATTATTATTATTATTATTATTATTATTATTAAAACAGTTGATTACAACCAAATATAAAATAAATATAGAAATAGTTGAAGTTAATATAATAATATAATATAAGTCCAAATACCCTGGATCACTAAATTTCAAATAAATTAAATTTAGTTATTGTTATTAAAAGTAATAGCAAAATATCAGAGATTTGATATAATGGTCTGTCAATCAAAAATATTTTTATAGTTTTTCTGAATTTAGTTTGGGGATACATTAATTTGTAAAAAGCTGGTAGGTGATTGTATAATTTTATACCACTATACAGGATAGAGTTTTAGTACATTCTAATTTCGGAGTTACAGGAATTGCAGGCACCTTTTCTTTTCTTTTTGTCGTTTTGGTCTTTTGTTTAACGTACTCCGTTTTAACTAGTCAATTGATATTTAAGGATGGTTATACTGGCAATGATAATAATCCAAAAATTATAACATATTGAAGAGGATATCACACCACCGTGGGAATTCAAAAACCATCGTCAGGTCAAGGCCACCACTCAAGATAAGCCTTTTTTTTAATCCTTTGTAAGCAGCCAGCAACTATTATCATTGGAGTCCATTTTGGCTTTTTCTTTGTTGGATACTTAAATACTAGATTTGGATACGAGAGCTGTTATCTCTACCGATTAACTGCCGAACACTGAAGACTTCCTAGTTACACGAGCTAAGTTAATTTTTTATGCATGTCATTTATAAATTTTGTCTATGTATATTATGGTTAAGCGTTTAACGATGTACCTATTTGGGCACTGATAAATAACTATGTAAACTCAAAGGATCTCTCAAGTACAATTAATTATATGCGGCCGTGTTCCGATACTTGTCGTAATTACTGTTAAACACCTTTTGAAAATATTTTATCGCGTGAATCACTCGCAGGAATTCATCGGTGTTATCGACTGTCATCGACCTGTTTGGGGCGTTTGTGCCTTGAATTTATATTTGTGTTTTTAACTCGCTCTCGTGAATTACTAGTATTTGATAACTATATGTGCTATTGATTCTAATTAATATTAAAAGTATTAAAGCTCCTAAAATTCAATGTGAACGAGATTCCCAATAATTTTGGGCCTTCTTATAGGAGTTGAGGAACAATAGGGTCGTCAATGATACACCATGTTCTTAATAGCCGACGTTTCGATTGGCGATGGCCAATCTTTCTCAAGGAGGCAATCTATTTGAAGATAACGGTAGATTACAATTTATGGTAATTAAATGAGCATTATACAAATTCTATTTTAGATGAGTTACAAACACAATTATAAATACAAGATTTACTAAAAAAAAAACTAGACGTACGTTACCTAAGAGTTGGTGACATCAAGGACTCCTCAAGGGAACCATAGGGATCCAGATCGTCAAAAATTCAAAAATTGTTTTATTATTAAAATAAATTACAAAACCAGCACTGGTTTACGTTAAAAATTACTTTGGCAAGTGTCAATAAGATAAACATGTAAAAACAATACAAAATAAATTAACAAATAGTGTACAAAACAACCATACATGAAGAACTAGTACACGAACAATGAATTAGAATTTTTTTGAATGTCAGTCTAGATAACATTTCACGTTTATATTCACAATAACGAAGGTCAAAATTTTTGGTATAAAGATAAAATAAGTAATTATGCATGTTAGATAAGTTAATTTTAGGTAGTTTGTAAGGTAGTTAGTATTAGACTTAAGGTTAATGTTAATTGGTGGTGGTTAATAGATTTTAATTTTAGATATAAGATTTTTTGTACAAATTACTTAGATTATAGGTATCACTTTTTGAAATTAACATTATTGTTATGGGGGCATTGAGTAAAGAATCATTTTCTAAAATCAAACGCTTCTTAAAATTCGGTTCCATAATTAATATTATCTATTGTCGTGTGTATGTGTTTCTCTGTGTGCTAATTACGATTAATAGAGCTTCTTACAGAAATCGAAAACGGTTTACCGATTAATCGGCAAACCGGTTTATACAATCGGTTTGTTAAACCGTTTTAAAATTTGGTTTGTTAAACCGGTTTAAAAATTGTTTGGTTGAACCGGTTTAAGAAATTAGTTTGTTTCTGAAACGGTTTTACAAAATCGGTTTGTTGAACCGGTGTATAAATTCGGTTTGTTACGCCATTTAATAAAATCGTATCATTGAACCGCTTTAAATGATCCACAGATACTTATGATTACGAACCTCGACGACTAATTGTTGAGTCAATATCTTATTCGAATAAAGACATACATTTCTTAGTTTTCGACTTGTTTGACCGCCTGTCTCATAATAAAACGTGACATTAAAATGTTAAAAAGGTCCTTTTGTTATTGTTGCTATTTTCAATATTCTATTTTGTTTCGGAAAAAAATAGAAATTTTATTGACGAAAATGTGCCATGTCTATATAATACAGCTTTATATTTACAACAAAACTTTTGATGCCAGTAATTTCTAAAATTAGTAAAAATAAAGTCTTTATTCAGATTGAAACTTATAAAGTGACTCACTACTACCTGAGTTCGACATCTATATTAACATGAATTTGTATTTGCAATTTAGATCAAAACTCGAAATACTATAGGTACATTATGAAAAAATTGTTAAAATAAAAGTGTAGATAATGTAATTTGCAACAACTTTTCTTTCATAACTCTTATTGAATAACTAATAATCTTAAAATATTGTTAAAAATATTAAATGTGACGTGATTCTCGTATCTCAGTAATATTTAAGTGTTATATCAAAAAAGTGTTTACATAAACTCTTTTAAAAAAAAAACTTACTTTGAAAGTTGTCGCATCTTATATGTCAGATTTAATGATAAATATGCTCTAACATCTCTTTCTTTTATCCGACTTAATCAACACAATTGGTTTATGATGTTGGTGTGAATTAAAACCAAAAACATTTTTTAAAAGAGATAACGTTTCAAAAACGGTGGTTTTGAACCGGTTTTAGAATCCGTTGTTTGTTAAACCTATTTATAAACCACGGTTTTCAAACGATTTAAACCCGCGGTTTGTTAAACTGGTTTAAAAACCGCAGTTTGTTGAATAAGTTTAAACAACTCGGTTTGTTAAACCGGTTTATCAATAAACCGTCTTTTGTAAAACTGAATAGCTGGTTTTTCTTTTTCGACGGTTTCTGCCACTAAAACAATTGAATGTAACATTTTTATATTGTAATTTTTACAAGACAGCAACCGGATTACAGTTATTTAAAAAATAATTTCAATGTTACATTAGAGTATTCTAGTTGTGATCTTCTAACATGGCTATAAAAAGGAATGTTACTAATCGTAAGGTCATTAAAATGTTTATTATTTAAAAGTTGTTTGGTTTTGGTTTTAATCTTGTTAACAAATATGTAGGTTTAACTTTTGACAACGTTGGATACAAAGGGTGTATTATTTGACCTGTGGATAAATTTCATATGAAATGAAATAATTTTGGTAGATCTAAAAAAAAAGTTTAATAATAAAAACAAGAGATAATAAATTTCGAGTTTAATGTATCCAGGATGAATCGTTTGTAACGTTCAAAGTGTAAACGCTCTTCCCTCGTGTGAAATACACTTCCTTAACCCTAATTTCGCGGGCATAACTTTATTGGTTTCCGGTGTTGATAACTTGAAACTGTCCACGATGTGGTCCGCTGCATTTTAACGCTTCCGAAAAGCTTGTCCTGAATCAACCGTTCACGAGGAGAAGATAAACCCTCATCTGAAAATTTCCTCGCTTTATGGGGTAATCAGGCTGATGGTAAGAGATTGTGAAACACTTCAACGTTTTAAAAACTTTATTTTGTAGGTAAAATATATGATACCGCATAAAGTCGGATTTTAAAATTTGCTAAAGGTTGTGCTCCGTGAACCGTTCATAAGCCGTCCTGCTTCTTCGGCTAGGGGACGCTTTGCTGGTATACGATTGCCCTGGGTTTATCTTTCGCTAACATCCCTATGTTTATTCTGAGGGGTGGTTTATGTCTCCCTATTGGAATACATTCTCTTCCGGTTGTTCCTTCGTAACTTGTCGGCTATTGCGGGTCTACTCATGTTTTTGGAGGCGCTGTGCGAAATAGCTACCCGAATACTCCGTGATTTGCAGCTTACGGTGGAGGCTCGTCAGAACCGTTAGTAATATTGAGAAAGTACTCCTACTGCTGCGTGGAAGGTGAGGTTTAATATTTTTTAATTGGCGTGAACCTGCGTCGCCTATCCTCAGTAAAGTCTTGACCATCAGGCGCGAACTATAAAATTTATTGCGGATTATTTGTCGCTCGAATGTGTAATTGCAATATACCTGGAACGTTAACTAGTTAGAAGAGTATTTAATCCTACGTGGTGTTAAGTCGTGTAAAATTTAAACCTCATCGTAATTAGCGACGCTTGTTCCTTATCCTTCTGAGCTCGTTCAAGTTAGGCCAATTGAACATCGTTTAAACTTCGCGGTCTGAATTAGTCTTAAAACTTCCCTTCACGTCTTCCTTATTCTGTAATCTGTAACGTTTCAATATTAAATTATCTTCTAGGTTAAGTTCCCTAGGCGTACCTTCGTACGCGAAATATAATTGCATACGGACGTGGCGTAGAGTGGTATATTTAGGTAATTCTCTTTCTTTAACTTGTTTCTTGTAGCTCTAGTCATTTTCGTGTTCCTGAATATTTAATACTGTACGTTCCCGTTTTAGCTCGTGTGTTTCGTAATATCTGTGTCTATTAATGCTGTATATCATTCGTTTGTGTATTAGGGTATAATTTGTAGTTTCTTTGTGATTTGTTTCCTTTTTCTGTTATTTCTGGGACAGTTGGCTGCGTCCTTTGGTTCGGCCGATTCTTCTCTACAGCGTTACTTAACCTGGGCTCACGTTTTTTTTTTTGGTTCTAGGAAAAGTTTCTTCCTAACCCCCCTACTCTCCCATGGTACTCCACAACGCGAAACATGAAAAAAATACGTTTTATTGATGGGTCTAAGAAAATAAAATTACTTTATGTCGCAAGTATATAATTTGTGATTTAAAAAATAAATATAAAAAAAAATAAAAATTTATTAAATATTCTTCTTAATTTAAAAATAAAAAAATTAAAATTAAAAAATTAACTTTTAAATCATAAAAAACCAAAATTAAAATAATTACTACTCTAATAAAACTTAATCTAACAAAAAAATTAAATTAACAAAATCAAACAAAAACAAAAAAACATATTTATTTAAAAAAATACAAAAATTAGTCAGTAAGTATATCAAACAATTCCACATAATTTTATAACCTAAAAACATTTACTCAAAAAACTCATCAAAAATCAATACAAACCACACTAATAATTAATCTACAAATTTTGTAAAATAGAATTTTTATTATTAAAATAATTTAACTCAATAACTTATAATATTAAACTATTAATCTTTTTTTAATTAATTATAATTTTTACAACATTTTTTTTAATCTTTTTTTATTTACTACTATAAATAAAAATTATATATAACTCACTTTAATCCTAAACTAATTATACTACATTAAAATCAAAAAAAAACTTAAAATTAGATATTGTTAAAAAATTAAAATATTTTAGGAATAATAGTATAACTAAAATAGCAAAAGTCTTAATAAACATATCTCTAACTTCATATAACCACTACTTTTCATTTATTTTATTAAATAAACCCAAACTTTCAGAAACAAAAAACAAGTACAAAATTTCAAATCTCATCATTTCCCTTCTTATTTTTTTTACTACCTTTTTTTTTTTAACCTACTCTTCTCTTACTAACTACTTTAATCCCACAAATCTAATTATCAATCTTAACCATAAACATCCTTTTCTCCTCTAACAAACAAACATCAACCCCCCTTTTTACCATATTTCTTTTTTTTATACTACCTTCTCCTTTTTAACACCCTTTAACTACTACAAACAAAAATTATAATAATTTTAAAAAACCAATAAGATGTAAAGTTAAAAAAAAAAAAACTTTCATGTTACCAGTTTTAAAATCAAACACTAATCAAACATATAAACTCTATTGAATATGCAAAAATAGGGTTGCCTACGTTTTTATATATAAAAAAATGTTTTATTATTAAAATTCCTCTCTGCTAAATAGATACGTTTTCTCTCTTGCACATTTTTATATGCTTTCACTTTTAAATTTCAAAGTTAAATCAACCGTGATTCTTGAACGGTTTTTTGCCATTATGTGAGGTAGCAAAAACATTAACTTTATAGTTGAGTACGCTGCCTTTATATTTCAACTGTAGTGTGTGATTATTTTTTTAGATTAGTTTACATGAAGGACTGTAGTGATACATAAAGTGTGTATAACTTACGTAGATTATTGTCTCAAAATTATTCTACTTGCTTATAAAAGTGTCGTCAAAGCGATTTATCTATGACAGCTTTTCAACTGTCCATGTCAAAAATAAATGCTATTAAGTAGATGTTTTGAGACAAAGTTGTAACGGTTGTAGTTCACAAATTAAATAAAGTGACGGCTCTAGCGATGCAACCTAGAAAGAAAAGGAAACAATACTATTTGGCTCGAAATAGCGCACTAAATTCATGAAAGATTCCGTATTTGTAAAAGTTGGCACAGCAGTGTCCGGTTTAGACGGTGATTTGGGGAGGTTCTTGACGAAACTGAAAGAAATGAACTGCTGCGTATCGAGGCGCTACCTGTTGGGTAATAGAAAAAATAAAACCGACCAACAGGAATTCAATGGGTTTTACTTAAGGTCTAATTGGCTAAAAACGATAACACATCAGAGAAACAAATAGACATGTAAATATAGCAAATACAACTTAAAATACTAGGAAAATATGTAAGAAGTAAGAGATTCTGTCGCATAAGACTTACATGCGTTAGCAACAACAAATTAATTAAACCTTGCAATTAAATATGTCCAAATTTAGTTAAGCTTTTGTTTGTTACACCTCAAATTAAAGTTAGCGTACCAATTGAAGGTTGGTGATTAAGGAAATTGACGTACACATCGTCACACAAAGTGACTTAAAAATTAGAATTAAACTTAGATTAGAATGGTAAGTATCTCCCGCCAAACCATAAGGTTTTTTGTTTCAGCTTCACCCACTTTAACTAAAGCGCCCAAGCTCTGATGGAGCTAGTAAAAACAAAACCGAACTTCGGTGGATGGAATCTACCTCAAATAAAAATTTGTTTATATACTAGGGATTCAAACCGTTTAATGTCACATGTACGTGAGCTTCATACGCAAGCAAAGTGAATAGGTTCCTTAAACAATAAACTTAGCTGTGTACTGATGCATGTAGTTACGATAAGGAAAGTTCTTGCTAACGACAGCAATTGACAGCTATTAGAAGATCGGTAGCCACAGGATTTCCCTCAGGAGGACTAGACGACAAAGCTCGGAAAGCAGATATGTTCCTTCCAAGTAACAAGCACGCCGCGTGAACGACTCCTTCAGCCAGTTGAGTTCATCGGCTGTTGGCAGCTTCGATGTAGGCGAAACCGTGGTAGTCGTTTTTATAGCAAAAGATTCTTAATTAATCGTTCCAACACCTCCAGGAATTGTTCAGAATGGTAATACCCGAGTAGGTGTGAGGTCAAGACCCGTGCTAAAGCATACGTAGTAATTAAAATTAATACAACCACGAGACAAACAAAAGAAATAGCAAACAAAGTCACTTACGGCAAATGCGGTCGGATTTATATTTACACACCAATTTACCTTGGAATTATTGAATCCATATTAATATTTTACGTATAAACTTTTAGCTTCACGAAGCACGCTGACAACCGCCCAATAGAAGGAAAATTACAAGATGTCCGCGCGTCGTCTCGATAAATTTTGTGAATAATCGATCCACCAATTGGAAAATTGTAGCGTGCGCGGTAAGTTCGATTTTCGTCGTAACGTGCAACTTACGACAACCGTTACTTAAAAGGCGCGCGACCTACGTTCGAGTTCTAGCAATTTGAATTTTAACAAAGTATTAATTTAAATTCTATAAAATGAATAAAAAAATTAATTAAAATATAGTATTGAACGCCTGAATTTTAGCCCTTCAATTTTATCTACCCTGTTACAGAATCTACTATTAAATTAGTTTATTCTATTATAGTTCTCTACCTGCCCATAAAAGTTTTATCAAAATGAATTTATCCCTTTCTAAGATTAGTCCGGACAAAGAAACATACATGTTGCAAAAATTAATAATAGCTTACATATTTAAGTCGGAACAATATGAAAAAAACTTTTTTTTATTGGTTTTTGTTGAAAAATAATTAGTCTTGATAAAAGTTTTGCATGGTCTAAAAATTAAAATTAGACTGTCAGATATCATTTTTGTAAAGCTGTATACGAAGATTTAAAAAAATATGAATTTTGCTCAAGACGAACGAACACAAGAGTAAAGTACAAACATGAAATTACAGCCGTTTAACAAAAAAATTGAACTTTGGTGATTATTTACCTACGTTTTACTTTATAAATATTTGCAGTTATAAATTTCAATACTGAATTCATCTCTCTTATCTGTTAACAATATGAAAACCTTTTCCATTTGTCAATGTTTTTACGTTCTTGGAGTTAATTACCCTAGCCAATACATAAATATTTATTTTTGTCAATCTTCAGGGTTATATTTATATAACGTTCTGATACAGTGTTCCACGCCAAAACGTGTTATTATGCTAAACTTTTATGCACACTGTAAAAAATAATTAAAATCAATTTGATTCCACTGCTTGTCTAACCCAGATTTTTTAATCGTACACTTATTAGTTTCCAATGAAAGTGTTGTCACAATCGATTCCTCTACTTAGAAAGTTTACGCGAACAAAAAAAAACAAATAGATAGAGTATTACTGAAATTAACAATAACAATACATTACATTTTATTTTGAAGTCAAAAATCTTATAAATGGAATGTTGTTTTATTAGAAGAACTAAATCTGTAAACCAATACATAGCACACAATAGGAACCTAAACAACTATTACTATTAATCATAACTACACCATTTTGTTTATTAAATTTAGTTTCTCGGCAAAAGGAGTAACCAAGAATAGAACAAATAATAATCGGAACGTTTCTCATCGACACGGTCCAAATCTGTTAACTCCAAAACAAATGGGGTTTTATGTTATGTTGCAACTCGCTTCAATAAATCATTAATTGTTGTGTAGTCAATAACCTCCCACTAGTCTTGTGGTAACCCAAAGCGTATACCACAAAAGCCTTACAAAAGCATAAACACTATTTTTTAAAACACCGTTTAAAGTTTAAGATAGCAAATAGTTATTTGTATCACTAGGCCAGAAACTGTAGTTTTGCGAGTATGAGTACGCCCTTTTTGTGGGCCGAGGCGAAGCCGAGGCCCACAGATACTCGCAAAAAGTTTCTGGACGTGTGATACACAAATTTTCGGCCAACAAAATTTTTAAATTAAAATATTAATGATTATTGTTTTAAATAGCGTCGGTTTAGAAAATTCATCTTTCTTATGTTGGCGATTCAATTCCACCGCTATAGTGATTTGAATTTAAAATAATCTTATTGCGCTTGGTAATTTTATGAATTTTTTGTGAAAAAACATGAATGAAGAAAAGGTATTAGAAGTACCAGCTCATATTCGAAATGTAGCAGAAGCTGCAATTCAAAATTTACTTCCTGAAAAATCATCCAATCGATATTGGGAAAGACAATATGAGATACTAAAAAATGGGGTTCTGAAAATGGCGTATCGGGTGTATAATGAATATGTTTTTGGTTGCATATTTTGAAGAAAAATCTAAGAACTTCAAATCGTCAACGTTATGGTCGATGTATTCGATGCTTAAAACTACCTTAAACATTAAGAGACAACATTAATATCGAAAAATATACAAAATTAATAGTTTTGTTAAAGCGCAAACATGACGGATATCGTGCAAAAAATCCAAAATTTTAGAAATGGATGATTTAGAAAAGTTTATTAACCAAGCACCCAATGAAGATTATCTTATGATAAAGGTAGGCATGATTAATTTTAATCTTTATTTACAAAAATTATTTATAGACAGCATTAATATTTGCATATGCGGTGCATGCCGAATACATGAATTACGAGACATGAAAATCAAAGATGTCATTGATAAAGGGATGTTATTATCTTATCCATCCTCAAACAAAAACTAAAAACCTCGTACCTGCTGTGTGACCGAACTTCATTGGATGGATATAATTCGCAAATATGTTACGTTAAGGCCCAATACAGAAATTGATAGATTTTTATTTTATGCAAAAAATAAATGCTCAAAACAGCCAGTAGGCATTCACTCCTTTGAAATATGCCTTCTAAAATAGCTGCATATTTAAAATTAGAAAATCCAAAAGGATACACAGGTCACTGCTTTAGGCGAAGTGGTGCTACAGCTCTGGCAGGGAATGGGGTAGATATAACAACCCTGAAGCGCTTTGGCGGATGGAAAAGTACTACAGTCGCAGAACAATATATAGAGGATTCATTGGGTGCTAAAATAAACATTGCCAATAAATTATTGCATCAAAAATCGTTCAGAACCTCAGCCCTCGACAAGTACAGGAATCCAGCAAGAAAGTTTACAAGAACCGATTTCATTAAAACCATCTAGTATTCATAATGTGCAACTTAAATTACAAGACACAAATTTGCCGAATATTAATCTCTCCCATCTGGAAAATTGTACGATCAACTTTAATTTTAAATAATTCTTTGAAAATTTACCTCTGATTTTAGTTAGAATTTCCGTTTGGTTGTTTGTTGTTCCTCTATTTTTGTTTCTAAATAAATTATTCAATTCAATTGGATTATTTGAAGTTAATAATTACTGAAAAAATAAACATAACCTAAAAAATGCTTCTTTGAATTTACTGCTTACCTACGGTTGAATTACATAAATCGATTTATGAATATGAAACTGTTTGCGATGAAATCCTTTAAGAACACTGAAATATTTTTTTAATTTATTAGTTCACATTCCAAACTACAGTTGTCAATCGGAACTCGTTGTTAATCAAATTGTCAATGCAACCAACTTAAAAATCGATCATGAAAATCCCTCTTTTATTTTCGTGCCATGACTTGAAAATAAGTGTTTTCAAGACAATTTAAGCGAATAGAAAATCAGTAATTTTAGACGGAGGCCGAAAAAATATACTTTAAGTTTAAATCGTAGACAATAATTTAAAACTAAACAATCAGCATATATTTTAGAAGTCATCAGATTCGTATTCGGTTTGACAAGTATTTCAATTAGAATAGTCAGAGTTGGTTGTAATTCAGGAATTAATAAAATTTTTAGAAACTTAACAAAACTAGACAGGTCCAATACTTGTGGATTAATAAGCTTCACAAGATTAAACGTTAAATTAACTAAATTCAGAAAAGCCAAAAGAACAAAACTAATGCTTTACGTTACTTATTTTATCAAACCTAATTGAGAAAAAAGCCTGATTCTACTGTTTCTTATACAAAGAAAAAATTAAAAAATAGAAAATTAATTTAAAAGTTCTGTCTATTTCTGCTAATTAATTTGCTAAAATGTCGTTATCAGTTGTATTCATGAGTTTACACCATACATTTTAAAGGATTGATTATTTTTGTAACATTTGATGAACAACGCCGTAAGTGATTATCAATTCAAAACCCGCATGTGGCTATATCGTCATTTTGTAAATTTTTAGAATTTCTGCCCGGTAGATTAAAAATAATGTTCTCTTTCATAGATTTCTCTCTTAAAAGTAAAAATATTTATTGATCGTCGGGCAATATACGTTGATATAACCTTGTTCGTTAAATAACAATTTTACATTAGGAGGTATGCTATATGGAACTTTCACCTGTGTGATATCTGGGTGATCTCTCATATCACATTCAGAAACTGATATCACAATCAGTTACTAATCCAGCCGCGTGTGGTGATAATATACCTCCGTTCTTGTGGAGCTGTCATCGATAAAGTAGGTAAGTGTTTATAATCTAAATATTGTCTTTTATTAATTGTACGGTGATCGGTGTTATTTTCCTAACGCGGTTGTTATGCATGTATGAATTGAATTACAATTTACCTTTTTACACCAAATAAACATCGGGTTTGCTATTTGTGAACTCAAAAGCATTTGTAGTCGACGAATCTTGTGTATATTTTTGTAGTATTAATTTAATCGTTGTATTCATCATGATATACTTGTACGAAGTCAGACAGGTTAATTTGAGCAAAATATTTTATAACTTTACGCCAAACGCTTAAATACATTTGTGGTGTCTATTATTAATTAAAACATTTATATATTATTAGAATGTCATAATTTGTATGCTGATGTGCTTTCGTTGTTTTAAATTTTATTATTAATGGACTTTTAATGCTCTTCCAACACAATTAGAAAACTTGCAGAAGATTAATGCTGATTTACATAATAAATTTGTAAGAGAAAAGTTCTGTTCAAAATCCTCCAATGCTCAAAGAGGAGGAATAACCAACGGAATACTTTACAGATGAAGAAGAGTTAGCACAAGAAACCGAGTGGATAAGGTTAAGAATAAACAGAAGAAAATGAATTCTTTACTCACTCCACCACACGGCAGACAAACAGACTTAGGAAACGAAACAATACAACAAAAAAAGTTCCACAACGGCCACCTATAATTGTGGATGGAATTAATTACATTAATGAAATCCATAAACTTCTAAGTAACCTGATAGCGGTTTCAGATTAAAAATAATAAACAAAAACAGTTAATGTCCCAGATGAAGAACGGTATCAAGCTCGCACGAAAACCCTGCTTGAAAAAAAGTACTTATGGCATTCTTTTAAAAACTAACAAAATAGATCTGACTACTAGGATCCATCACTCATGCAATCCAGAACAGATAGTTAACGAACTCCAAAGGAAAGCATATAAAATACTTAAAATCGCAAAAAAATTAAAATATAAAACAAAACATACTCACAATATGTTTTGCTGTCATTTAGACATGATGAAAACATTAACAAAATTTTTGAAATAAAAGATATCATTGCGCATTCGAGTAGAAATCCAACCTATTACAAAAAATAGACATATGCAAGCATATGGGCATACTGTTGGCAAATAGCCACACAAAACACAAAAAGGTAAACAATGATTACCAGAAGAAAGAAAATTTAATTTTAGATATTTGGGCACAAAAAATACAGGAAGTTCTAATTGAAAAAAAAAATGTTTTTACAGTTTAAAGTTAGCTAAATGTGAGACTACATTATTTTCCAATCTGTTTTAATTGCAAAAGTTAGAGAACTTTATGTACTCACGCTATGCCAAAATTAAATTTTGATATACCATATGGAAAAAGTTGTAAGGCTCTTTTTCAGACGTTTCCAACTAAAATTGTTTTCTTATTATGTTAGTAAAATCTCAACACTTTTGGGTTTGTAGGGTACACGTTTAGGCTTAAATTTTTGTGCTCTTTTTGAATGTCAAAAAATATATAAGGTGTTCTATTCAATATAAAATAGTTACTTGCTGCCCTGGAGTGATATGGGAACACCCTCTATATTTACAAATATTTTTAAAAAATTTTAAAAAAGGTTACCAACAACTTAAGATACCACACATTTTTTTTCTGTTGAGTAGCTGAGGTATTATAGAGCAAATACGCACTAAAAACTCACCCTGTATATACTGCAATAAAATTTAATCTTAAAATTATAAAATTAATGTTTTTTGAAAAATATTGTTTTTATTACTTTAGAACAAAAAACTAAAGGTTTAATAATTATAAACTAGTACATTAAAAATTAGTGACTTATGAGCACTACATTATCGCATGCGTTCAAGTTTTGCAAAACAAAGCGCTGGGGGCGTTTTGCAATGAACAAGTGCGATAATATGCCATAAGCCACGAATTTCTTATACTATTTTTCTATTTTACCCCATTTTTAACGGTTTGAAAGAAATAAAATTTTTCAGTATTGCGGTAATCTAGTAGTGCTTTGTGAATCTAGTATTCTTTACTTTTACAAAATTTAACACAAATTTAATTTTATTGCGTTCATTTGACATTTAAATTTCAATTATTTGAATTTAAAGATTCAAATTTGAAATTAATATTAAAGACGAAGTTACATACAAAATCAAAAGCAGTTTATGAAAAAGAGTATAATGCATTCAATATATGGCGTGCAAAAAACAAAGCTGGTATTTCTGAAAATGTTATGTTAGTTTATTTCAAAATTGAATGAAACCAAAAAGTCATCTACGCTCTGGTCAACATATTCTAAATTAAAGTCTTGCATAAATATAGAAAATAATATTGATATCTCAAAGTATAATAAATTAATTTCGTACTTGAAGAGATTGTCTGAAGGGTATCAACCAAAGAAATCCAAAATTTTAGAAGCTGGGATATTGACCGCTTCTTACGAGATGCCGATGATCACAAGTTTTTAGCCATTAAGGTACCTATTGATTTTCTTTCATTATTACTAGCAGCAATGTAATTCAATATTTGCTTTTCGCTTCAGGTTGGTCTTATTATTGGTTATGCAGGTGCTTGCCGTCGTGAGGAAATTATGACTATAAAATTAACGATTTGTCATTTAATACAGAAAACATTCTAATTACAATTCCGAAAACAAAAAAATAACGTACCAAGGTTGTTTGCAATCACTGAACAAAATTGGATCAATTTCATTAAAAATATTATTCATTGAGGCCGGAAAATTGTAAAACAGAAAGTTTTTTTTTAACATACCGCAATGGCTATTGTATTAATAGTCCAATTGGCATTAATACTATTGGGAGTATGCCAAAACTCATCGCAAAATTTTTAAATTTAAATGATCCCGACAGTTACACTGGCCATTGCTTTAGAAGGTCAAGTGCCACTCACTTGGCAAATAATGGTGGCGACTTGATAACCATTAAGAGTCATGGTGGGTGGAAGTCTGGGGCAGTTGCTGAAGGGTATATTGAAACATCACTGAGCAAAAAGATTCAAGTCGCAGATAAACTCGCACAACCTAGCACTTTAACGGCAAACTTACAATCAAGTGATGCTTCCAATATACAATGTATTCCAGACACTCACAATGTGGAAATTCACAACATGGGTAAGAATGTCAACATTTCCACCCAAAATCCAGGAATCCATATTGAAGGCAAAGATTCTTGCACTATTAATATTAAGATTTTTAATAATTGTAAATTTGATAATACTGGTAAATAAATACCGTTTGTTATTTGTTCCTGATATTGTATAATAATTTAATTAAATATTTTGAATTACAAAACACACGTAAATAGAAGTATAGGTTATGAAATTAAATTTTCGTTAATGCGCCTGCGTTTGCTTTGTAGGAAAGATAGTTTCTTGTGTCTCGTGTCCCTACTATTCAAATATTTGGGTATTTTCAATAATAAGTCTTCATGATTTATAAACAAATTAATTAGATAATTAAAGTTTATCATTAATCTATACTATTAATATGTAGTTATCTGTCACTTTAATTTAATATAAATTAGTACCAACCCTAAAAAAAAAAAACAGTAAAAAGTGTTCCGTGAAAAAAAACATCCAATAAAGCACTCAAATGACGTCATCAGAGCATCGAAATGTCGACATTAAATGGGTAAAATAGAAAAACTTTTTTGTTAAATTGTAATCAAGTCATTGTTTGAATTTGAATTGTTTTGTATTACAAAGAATTTATCAGGCATTTACATCTAGTCGTATGTACGCTGCAAGAAAAAGCTTTTATCTTGTTAACTGAGCACAATGCAACCGCCTGCAAAACATACACAATGCATGCAGCTAGGTTTTGCGATTACGATGCAAAACTTAATGATTTGAATGCAATAATCGCCCGTTGCAATAACACTAGTTTGTTATTGTAACTGTGAAAACTATAAACGACTTTGCAAATTATTTGCATAGACCATAATATAGACCACACTGTTTATTTTCAATTAATGCAACTTCTATCCAGTCATAATTAAAATTCAGTTGGTTCATTTGTCAGAAATTGATAAAAAAAAACAAACTGCGACGCATTTTTATTGTAATAAATTAAACAAAGATTCTTATCAGAACTCACAAGCTTCTTGTAAATGTTTATATTGCATGTTTAACAAATTAAAGTAATGTATTGTTACCAAAAGTAAGTTAATTTTCTGTAAGAATTTCTAATGTGTAATTAATAACTTAATAATAAGTGAAGGCAACGTTGCAAATAATTTATAAAAGTATAACATGCGACAAAAATTCAAATTGTTTCTGCATCATAAAGTATTAATCAAATGGAATAAATTGCGAAACACGGATCTGTAGATGATGTATGAATACAGAAGTTTCCAGCTAAACTTATAGAACACAGGAACCCCTAAAAATAATTTGGTTTGGGATTTACTGGCAAAGACTTTTAATATGCCCTTTCAAATTTTACCCTCTTTTAGGCAGGGAGATGTCTTTTATGCGATTTTCGTTATAATTGTCACATGTACAGACTAAATTACTGTTTCTGCGTAAACGTTAAGGTAAATATGATTTATGCAGCACTTTACGCGTATTTTCCCGCAGATTTAATAAAGTCTCTGTATTGTGTGTAAGTAAAAAATATACGTTTTTACGTAGTCCATAAAATTTCATAATTGGAGCTATAAATCTAGTAAAATATGGAACCGAGATCATTTTAACAACAAAAAGTATTTGAAAACATCATGCAATAAAAAATATTTTATTACATTTCTTAAAAAGTTTTCTTTAATTATTAGACGCCTCAAACTCGGCATGCATTCATTGTATTATACGTGAATACTGCCATTTTACGTTTGAGATAATTATGTGTCATATTGTGGTTAAAAACAGAAATTCTGAAACAGTTTTAAATAAAAAGTGTTTGATGTAAAAATTGTATTCCCTATTTACCTTTCATAAAAGAGATAACTGTTCATGATATTACAAATGCGGAAGAGTGAATCCCTGAAGATTTATGGTGTACCCTGAAGAAGAATCTAGATTTATTGAATTTATTTGAAATTATTTAGATATAAATCGATGTATTGGAGTTTTTTTGAATTATTTGGATGCCCATAGAAGTTGTAGGATAACCAAAACGCTTTTGCGCGTGCGCTTGACAATTAATTGTTTCCATGACACCATGTTTGTTCGATGTTTATACTGTTAGATTTTTTTTACAAGTAAACATAGGAAATACGCTATAATAATTTTGTCATTGATTGACATGCACTGTTCTTTGTAATATTACTCCATCGAACATTCGACGAAAAGCTGCGTTAAAACGAGAATGGGATAAATGTCAACTTAACAAAAACTTACTAATTTGGAATGACATTGAGAACCCTCCTGCTAAAAGACTTAAATCTCGAAATCTTATATGGTTGCAAAACTACTTAACTACGGCTTTTTTTGAAGTTGAAGAGTGGAAAAAATTATGGTCTGGAGTTGATGTTTTCAATAAACAACTCATTGATGATCCAACAATAGAAGACCGGGGCTTTGATCAAAAAAGAAAAATTTGGTATCAAAACAGGCCATTCAAAATTCAACTCTATGTTGTTTACATGGGGTGCGATTTCTAATCCAAATTATGACTGTGGAAACGAACCAGAGATTGTTACACGTATTGTAGAAGAGTGTCAATTAACAAAGTTTAAAGGAGTGTTTATAAACATTCATAATGTAACGGATGAAGGTATATCATAGTTTACGAATCTAAAGGACATCTGAAGTTTAGCAATATGTTGTATTCTCTGTCCTGATTATCTATTTTTCAATTTTTTTTTGCTATTTCTTTAACCTACTATTTTTTTCGTCATTGTCGTGACTGGAGCTTGGACCGGTCCATTATATGTCGTCATGCAATGGCTATGCTGTTATATTTTATGTTCTTATTCACCTTCTATAATGTTTAGACAATTAATTAATATTATTATACAAGGTGATTTCAGCTAACCCGTTCATTAGAAGTTTATGGACTTTCCAGTTGAAATATTAAAAAAAAAAATATTTTTTGTATATTTGGATTCTACGCTAAAATTTGAGTTACTTTTATGTAGACAACCTATATGAAAAATCATACTTTTGAGATATTCTCATTTTTTTGAGAAAATTGGTTTTGTAGTATTGTTTTCAAACGCTTGTCAATGATTGAAAAAGAAAGTTATAGTAACAAAATTTGGGCTATACTTAGGAGGACTGATAAGTTTTTAAATGATGTATAATTTGACATCTCATTATTTACAGGACGTTCAAAATGTTTGGCTAAATCTACTAACTTCAACTGCCCAAAAGTCAATTTTTTAAATAGAACACTCTGTATCTTGTTGCTCTATGTGATAGAGAATTAAGTGGTCTTTCAATCTTTATAAGAGTTTCCTATACCTATCTGTTACCATTTTCCTGCTATCGATGTATTTATATTCGACACACAATATTTCTCTATTTTATTAAATAATTTCTGACTAGTGGCCTGTGGAAATTAAAACAATGTGCCTTATTTATCAAACTTGTAAACGTCGACGTGACACATTATACACGATATGGAAATCCACCAAGAATATTCGAATGAAGACATACTAAATTTATTTTTTATTCATGGAGAATGTTACAAAATTATTGAAAGAACTTGCCGTTTGTTTAACGAGAGATATCCACACTTGCGACCTCTAAATAAAACTACGTTTAAGAGAATAGAAGCAAATTTTAAACAATTTGGAATTCAATGTACTAGAACACGCCCCAAGGTAGTCACCGGTGATGAAGACAACGAAATAAATGTATTGGCATATTTTAATGCAAATCCACATGCATCGATCAGAGCTGCGTCTGAAGATTTGGGACTGTCCTACTCGTCGATACAGAGAATTTTGGCACAACGTAAAATGCATGCTTTTCTATTATAAAACTACAAGCTTTCCGCCCAGGTGACGAAATACGTCGTGTAGCATTTTGTGAAAGCATTTTATTGAAAACGCAGGAAGACCCAAATTTTTGAAAAAAATTATTTGGACCGATGAGTCAAAATTTAGTAGAGAAGGAATCATTAATAGGAAAAATTGGCATTATTGGGCAGAACAAAATCCTCGGATGGTGCGCGAAGGTAACTTTCAAGACACATTTAGTTTTAATGTTTTTGTTTAATTATGGATAATCGTGTTTGTTTTGAAGTGTATGACGAAAATTTAAATTCTCGCAAATATTTAGAAATGCTTAGAGGAGTGGTTTCAAATTTTTGGAAAATTTACCCTAAATCTTCTAAATTCATGTTGGTACCAAATGGTGCTCGAGCCCATTCAACCCATGAGTTTATCAAGAATTATCCCATATGTTCGAAGATCGTTGGTTTGGACGCAATGGTCCATCTCTATGGCCTCCCAGATCACCTGACCTAACACCCCTGGATTTTTTTATGGGGGTATGTCAAGACTAAAGTCTATTCAAGGCCAGTCCATAACAGAGATGACTTATTACATTGGGTTCGAACTGCCTTCGCTGAAGTAGATGTGCAAATGGTTCAAAAATCCACAATAGCTGAAGTTAACAGAAGAGTTTTATTGTGCTTAGAAAACCACGGACGGCATATCGAACAGTTGCTAAATTAATAATTAAATTAATTTGCTTCTATTTTTGCAATGTAATTTTATTTAGAGGCCATTAATGTAGATATTTCTCGTTAAGGCTCTCTCAGGGAGCTATAATGTTTATGTAAATTTATCTCGCTTATTTTTAGAAATAACATTATTATTTGTGTCGTGCAGGAGTTATTTTTTTAATTTTCGTCTTCATTGTATTTAATTTAATTAAAACGTAAAATAATAGAAAAATATATTTCCTTATAAGCCCAAATTTTGACTTCTGCGAGACATAGATAATAATTTTCTGACAACCCCTACTTTTTTTAATTTTTACTTAAAAATCAATGAGAAAAATTAACACAAAGTAAACGATAAATACTGAAAACTCTTAGAGAATTGTGAAATGAATGTACTGAGGGCGATTTTTCTGAGCGCAACAGGCCAGACTTGGAAGCCGATTAATATTAATAGATAAATAATATATTGTTGAATTGCGATGTCAATTTTTTTGTTCATGACTTGCATTTTAAACAGTTTTAGAAACAGAAAAAACAACAAATAGCTATTTATGTAACAAGAAATAAAAAATAGTAAACCGCCTTACTAAAAATCTGAAATTGTCCTGAGTGATAAAACAGCCTTAAGCAAATGGCAAGTTTTTTCAATAATCTTGTAACATTTTCCATGAATAGAAAACAAATTTAGTATGTCTTAATTCGAATATTCTTGTGGATTTCCATATCGTGTATAATGTGTCACTTTCATGTTTACAAGTTTGATAAATAAGGCACATTGTTTTAATTTCCACAGGCCACTAGTCAGAAATTATTTAATAAAATAGAGAAATAATGTGTGTCGAATGTGAATACATCGATAGCAGGAAAATGGTAACAGATAGGTATAGAGAACCCTTATGAAAATTGAAAGACCACTTAATACTCCATGACATAAAGCAACAAGATACAGGGTGTTCCATTTTAAAAAATTGACTTGGGCAGTTGAAGTTAGTCAGATTTAGCCAAACTTAATAGCCCAAATTTTGTTACTATAACTTTCTTTTTCAATCATTGACAAACGTTTGAAAACAATACTACAAAACCAATTTTTTTTAAAGAAATGAGAATATCTCAAAAACTATTGATTGTTCATATAGGTTGTGCTACATAAAAGTAACTCAGATTTTAGCATAGAATACAAATATTCAAAAAAAAATATATCATTTTGTTTAAAATAAGAAAGTTGGTAGCCGCTTCCGGTGTAACCGGGAGTACTAGAAGAGCTGAAATATTTTAATTAAATAGAACTTTTTGAGCTATCCCCTATTCCAAATTTTTAAACAAAGATTTCAACGAAAAATCCATAAACTTCTAATGAACGGGTTAGCTGAATCACCCGGTATATAGATATTAAGGTGGGTAAGGTTTGGCATGTTTAGATTTTAGTCGCCTTATACCTAAACTGACAAATTATTTCTTCTCTTCCATTCAAAAGGGCCCAGACGTTTTACCATCTGGCACAATTAAACCATCAAAACTAATGTTTTGGTGATTTGATACATTAGAATTATATGTACATTGATTCGTTTGGTTTATGGTACTTTTATATAGCCTACGGCGGCGGACTTTTTAAAGATAACAGAACTATCCAAACGGCGTTGTAAATGGTACATCTGAGCGCAGTTTTTAAAAATCATTTTGTTATATACAAGGTGTATCGTTTATACAAGTTGGTTCTGGACTACATTTTTTTTGGAAATATGTACTTATACAGTGCTTTTTATTTAACATTGGCCATAGGATTTTACATGTTACTATTTCAATCCCATGTTAACACTTTTTTGAGACAACTGGTATAAACCATTTATGTTAATTATAATTAACTGGTAATATGTCTATTAGAAATATTCTTATACTTATTTGTAAGTTTTTAATTTAATAAAGAAAAAACAGACAAAATATTGTCTCGGGGAGGATTCAAACTGACGAGCTAAAGGGACTTTTGTAATTTGACTTGGTTACTATGGTAACAAAATTTTCATTCAAATTTAGTTATTGTTTAACAGTTTTGACACGTTTAATTTTTAAATATTGAACAGAACGTGTCAGTTTACGACGATATATTTTGTTTGTTTTTTCTTTATTAAATTCGAAACAGACAAATGAATGTAATAATAATTTTCTAATAGACATTTTACCACTTAATTATAATTAACATAAATGGTTTATATCAGACGTCCGAAAAAATGTTAACATATTAACATGTAAAATCCCTATGGCCAATGTTAAATAAAAGCACTGTATATTTTTACATATTTGGATAAATAATAATCTAAGATTTTCAAATATGTTTTATTTTTAACATTTAGGGTCAAATCCATAGTCGTCGCTCAATCTCAAATGTAGTGAAACCTAAACTCAATTTTAAGTGTTCACTTAAAATCGGTATCCATAAACAAGTGACACTTAAATATTACTTCATTTTGATATTGACAGTTAGAAAATTGAGTATATTAAAGGGCTGTTAAATGTGCATTAAATGTTACTCATTTGACTAAACTGAATATTTGTTAACAATTAGCATTTTTTTAATTTTATGAAGAGTTTATATTTTTGTATAAGTTATACTATAATATTATGGATAGAAACTTATTAGATTTTTGTAGATTTTATTAGGCATGTGGAGGATTACGTTTAGCGATTCTCAAGGTGTATAGGTATTTTCACAAATTGGCAAAAAGTAAAAAACATTTTTAACATAACAGGAGTACATAAGAAATGTGGAAAATCTACTAGATAAATATAATAATTAGCAACTAATTGCCTATGTTTGATTTGACTATGATTTGGTCTCTGTAGTTATTAATAATTTCCAAAAAAATAGTTTTTTCCACTCTACTCATATATTCTTTGGTTTATCCATGTTTTTGTCCCGTCGTGGACCCGTTAATATTGTTAATTCTACTTTGCGTTCATATTGTAGTTTTTATGATACGCAAACGCGTTTCATAAAATAAATACGGTTTCATAAAAATTACACTAAAACGGTGAAAATTTTCTTTTAGTTGGCAATAGTGGCTTAATGTCATTTAATTTTAATCGCATATTTAGAAATGTTTAGCATAACCTCAATGGAATAAAACTAAGTTGAAATTCAATTTTTAAGCAACACTATAAACATTGTTTAATTATTTTCGTAGCAAAGTATATAGACGGTAAGTACTACCTTTATTTGTTATATCAGATTTGCTTTTGATAAAATTGGCGAAGTTAAATATATTATGTTACTGACATAAATAAACTCAAGAGCCTCACCCTATAACATTGTAATTTTGTTTTCTTTTACAGTACATAAAACTAGAGCACAACACTTTGAAGTGGATGTTACCTTCGGCACGAACAAAAAGATTCTTTGTAACCCTACAAAGATTGTTACTTGTTACGGGCCACTTTGTTGTTCGGTTAACATTCAAAAAGAAAACAAAGCTCTGGAAACATTTTAACGTTTGTAATAAAGATACCATAAGTTCGGTGGTTATTGGAATCTTGGGCTCAAAGAATGCCAACGTTTTTGGAAATAGTTGAACTCTTGTTGTCCTTACGGCATGAAACTCCATTGGCACGTTTACAAGAAACAAATTCTGTGTAATTATTATTTTATATATGTATTATTGAAAGCATGACTTTAATACAAATATGGGTGTTTTGATTGGTAAATTCAAGATTCCAAGTATGTACATTTAATTACATCTAAAATTATTCTTTTGTGAAAATTTGTGTAATGTAATTTAATATTATAATATTGTAAGTGAAGAATAAAAGAAGTATGTTCAAGATCAGTAAGTTTCCAAAAGTAAGGTGCGTCTAATAATTTGATTAGGGATTAGTAATGTGTTTTAAAGACGACTAATTTGAATTCTGCGCCGACACAATGGTGGGGATACCGGGTATCGTTGTCAAAGTGCACATTCACATGGTTCTAAATTCTATTATGTTTATTATTCTGTAGGTCTTAATTTTTGTTCTGTCATAAAGGAAGATTTCAGATATAGTTTTTATTTTAAAAAACAAGTAAACAACAAACTAGAACTCAATTATTATGACTATAAAAATTACAATTATTATAGGAGACGTTAACGGTCACTGACGAAGAATCTTTTGCATGAATTACAACACCCGGAACACTCTCATTGGCAGTAACAATGTTTTGAGTATTTGCATTAGTTGTGGTGATGTCAATAAGAGGATTCTGTGTCGAAGAACTTGGCAAATTAAAACTATTATCTGAAGTGGAACAAGAAGGTGGGTTTGCACAAGGCCTAAGCATTTCTGCCACTTCAATTTTCTTACTTAGGGTCGACTCGACATACCCTTCAGCCACAGCAGACGATTTCCATCCACCGTGACGTTTGAGGCTCAGCAAGTCTCCACCCCTTATTGGCCAACTGAGTGGCACTCGACCTCCTAAAACAGTGGCCCGTATAAAGTTGTGGATGGGGCAGTTTAAGAAAAATGGCAATTTCTTTTTGAGACTTTGCCCATTGTGTTAATTCCAATAGGGTTATTAATGCAACGTCCATTTCTATATGTCAAAAAAAAATCGCTTTGTGTGTGGTGTTGGTGGGTCTTAGAGCAACATAAGCATTAATTAATGTAATCCATTTTTTTCAGTAATAACAAATTCTCTGGACAAGTTGTTTTTGTTGTTGGTATGGAGACTATAATGGTGTCGGACTGTAATTTAACGTCATCAGTGGACATGTTTGTGAGCTCATCACGCCTACAGGCCCCGCTGTATCCCATTATCAAGATGACCTAAAATTCATAAAATTCGTTTTATTTAGGTCAGTTGCACCAAACTCGATTCATTTAAGGGAGTAATGATTGTTTTAAACCACAGTTAAATTTAACTGAGTTTGGTGCAATTGCTGCCTTTACTATTTATATCGGTAGTTATAGAAGTAGTTATTTATGTAGTTTTTAGAAATAGTTATTAGAGTATAGTTATTTATGTAGTTTTTAGAAGTATAGTTATTTATGTAGTTTTTAGAAGTAGTTATTAAGAGTATAGTTATTTATGTAGTATGTAGTTATTCATTTAGTTATTATTTTTACTAATTTGAAATCGTCATAATTTATACACTTTCTAATAATACAATTATACTTACTTTCATTGCCAAATAAATTTTGTCTTCTGCTTCGTTAATAAATTTACTAATTTCGAATTCTTCTAAAATTTTGGATTTTTTGAGTGTATCCTTCTGAACACCGGTTTTAGAAGAGCTTTTAATTTGTAATAATTCGAAATGTCATGATTTAAATGGATGTTTATACACGACTTTAATTGAGAATAAAGACTCCATAAGCTGGATGCTTTGTATTTTTGCCGTTTTAACTCAAAATATGCCAGCATGACGTTTTCAGAAATCGTCGAAATGTTATTCTCTTTGCGCCATTTCTCAAATTCCGTAAAATTTTTTCATAAGTTGAGCGCGACTTTACTGGAAGCAAATTTTCCATTGTGTTTTGTGCGATTTCTCGTATTTCAGGAGGAGTACTTTCTAAATCATCTTCCATATTTAACAACTTCTTTACACGAATAAAATTTATAATTAACTCTACAGAAAAATTATACTGACGCTTCGAATATATTTATAACCATAGCCGCCTTTAATTGAAAAAGTGTTGCCAACAGTGACAACCTTAGTGATAAAATTTTTTTAAAGTTATTTATATTTTACAAAGCCCAAAAACGCAAAGTAGAAAAATACTAATATGATCTTTGTTTAGTGAGGCATTTTTGTCGCCTACTTCTTTATGGCACCCTCGCTGCGCTCGTCGTGCCCTAAACCCGTCGTGCGCCAAAATGCTTCTTATGAAACTCGTATCATAATATACTATTATACACAAGATAACGATAATGATTATAATTATTTCAAATTATTTTATAAATTTTTCTTAAAAATAACAACGTTTGCGCAAACTCTCACCTAGTAAAATTTTTTTGGAGGATTTAAAATTCTTACAAATTTGAGTGAAAGATTAATAACTTAAATCTCAAAATTAGGAAATTGTAGTGTTGTCAGATTTAAAATTATTTTTTTTTTTTAAAAAAGGTCTTGGGGGAAGTTCTTGCGGAAGTTGAAAGAAAGACTTGCCTTTTATTATACCAAATTGAGTTTGGTACATTATGATTATGATACAATACTTGAAAGTAAGTTGTTATCAATAAAAAACCCATTTATGTGAAAAGATTACGCTGTTGGGATTTTTTAACTTTTTACACAAATTTAAATTATGCACGACCTGTATACTATTATTAAATTGCATTCACCATTTCATTTTACAACTTTTATAATACATGTATGCTATACCAAAATTTTATATGTTGTATTTCTTTTAAAATTAGTACAAATTTAAGAAACATTTATTAACAATAAGTGTGCTATAAAAAACAATTGCTTTTGTTGACTTATTCCTTTTCGTTGGGTCAAAAGTGTGTTTTTATTTTGATTTTTGTAAAAATTAAGTATGGAAAAGATGAAATAATGGATATGTTTTGGTGAAAGCGAGAGAAATCCCATACAGGCGGCAAGAATTTATTCTCAAAAATATCTTCACCAAAGGCATCCAAGCCCAAAAGATTTTGCAAATGGGAAAGCTTGATTTGAAACAACAGGCAGTGTCCAATATCAAAAACATTGTCGTATAAGAGTTGCAACTGAGGGAGAAAATAAAAACTCTGTTTTGCAAACTATTGTAGAATATCCTCACACTAGTACGCAAGCGATAAGTGACCAATTACCAATATCGCAAACTAGCGTTTGTTAAGTAATTGAAAATAACATATTTCACGCATATTATGGTCAGTTGTTGCAAGATCTAAATGAAGACAATTATGTCGCACGTCAAAATTTTTGTTTATGGGCTAGAGAGATGTAAGAACAATACAATAAGTTTTTCAATAAGGAACTTTATTACCGAAAAAGCCACATTTAAGAGTGACGGAAAGGTAAATATTTATAACATTCATTATTACGAATCGTTATTTCTCATTTTACACGAACGCTTGATCACCAACACCGATGGTCTATTAATGTTTGGGAAGGTATAATAGACTTTAGAATATTTGGACGTCTTTTTCTTTGATGATCTTACTTGCATTTTTGCAAAACGACTTTCAAGAGTATCTTGAAACTTTACCCATAGATATTTTCCGTACAATGTGGTTTCAACAAGACGGAGCTTCACCACATAACAGTTGTAAAGTAAGACACTACCTAGAAAACGAATTATTTACAGAACGTTAGATTGGTAGAAGAGGTCTAATATTGTGGCCAACCAGGTCATCGAATTTATCAAAACTTGACTTTTATTTTTGGGATTATGTTAAAACAAAGTTTACCAAAAAGTCACTATTGTAAACAGAAAAATCGTATTAAAACAGTTTTTGCAACATCACTCCGGAGACTTTAGAAAATGTAAACAGATCATTTTTGAAACGTGTTGAAGAATGCTTAAACCAAAATAATTGTCATTTTCAGCAGATTTTATAATTGTATTATTATTGTTTTTCGTGGCACTTATTGTTAATAAATGTTTGTTAAATTTGAATTAATTTAAAAAAAATACAACAAAGTTATCCGTAATAGTAAATTTTTGGTAAACTTTTGTCTTGGTATTTGGCACATTAACCAAAAAAAATCTGATCCAAGATCTTGTAAATGGGTTTTTTTCATTTCATACAACTCATTACTTCTGCGTCACTCCCATTGTTAAAGCAACCATAAATTACAGAATGTAATAATATAACTATGTAAAAGATTTACTTAACATCTTACCTTTGTTGCTAGGTATTTATCATCAAATGGTTTAGTTAAAAAGTTATTGGTATCTTCGCTAAAAAAGTTTTTGCTTTTTTAAGCTGAAAACCTTCTGATTTTTGTTTTAGTAATGGTTGTAATTTTTATAATCTTCTAAATTTATACCTTGATGTAAGGTGGTCGAACTTCTAAGCATTAAATAATAGGTCTATTGCGTTGAAGATTTATATTTTAATAGTCGTGAATAAAATGTTTTATTGCAAACAAATCGTACAGAATAACTATTTTATAATTTTAAGTAACGGTGATTTCTTAATAGCGACATGTCAAAAAACAGTGATTCCTTTCTTTGTACCATATGTTTAAATCATAAGACTGATATGGTATTGGGAAATTTGACGTTATTATGATTACTGTTGAAATGGTCTTAAAAATGTTGTTGACTTATCTATAAATTTAAGGGATGTCCGTTAAAAGAAATAGTTGGAATAAAGTTTCAAAACCTTTTGTCATAGAGGTTGACCAAACGTTGACATAGAGAAGAAGAATTTAGAAAAATTGCGCCTTCTAAAAATTACCACCAAGAACATGAATTGAAGAAATTGTAGCTATATTTGTTATATAGGTATGATCGGTGTTTTTAATTTACATTTTAGCAAACACAGGTGATTTACAATAATTTTACATTTTATGGACAATAAACAAGAATAACTTTTTTTTAAGTGCAATTAAATAAAACAATCTTCCAGTCATTAACCAATAACTATTTTAATAATAAAACTTTACTAGTTTCCACGATACGGATTAAATATCGTCATCATCAAAAGCCAAACTGCATAAATTTATAATAGGTACACATTTAAAGAAATAACGTTACGGTTAGTATTCGACAAGTAATTTCGACTGAGGTGTAAATAGGTGTAGAGTTCATAAAACTTTAAAAAAGCGTTGAATCTCAAAGAAGCACCAAACAATTAAAACTTTCGATATTGGAGCACTCAAAACCCTGATTTATTTGTACCAGCACACACACACACACACATAATATCCCCAAATGTTTAGGCTGAAATATTCTTTAATAACATAATAGGCCCATTTTTTATTGAAGGGACACTTAATGTAAATAAGTATTGAGAATTGATGAAGGAAATTTTACCCGCATTAGGTCAAGTAGCTGAAGAAGATGTAGTTGTGTGGTATCAGAATGATGAGTGTCCAGCAAATAATGCAAATCAAATAAAACAACTTTTAAAAAACTCCTTATGACCTGAATTGGAAGAGGTGGGGAAGTTACTTGTCTCCCAACGACTTCTTTTTATGTTCTTACATATCTTTAAAGGTTTACACCGACAGACCACACAACAAAATTGAGTCTTTAAATAATAAAATTGTGGAAGTTTGCTTCAATATAGCAGCAAATATGATTTCAAATGTGTAACAAAGCTTCTATGGCAGATTGGGGCACTGTTTAGCAGTAAATGAACAGAATTTTGAACAGTGGTTATAAGCCAAGCACTTCGCATGGAATACATATTAGCTTTTACTTCTGTACATTCACAAACAAATCGATCCTTTTCAGGACCACTACCACATTCATAGAAACAACGATTCAATTAAAACTTAAAACGACAATCCCCTTTAACAAAAATTCGTATTTGCAATTACAACACTTTACAATTGTTCTTGAATAGTTTGAAAATAACAATCTTGTAGTGTTGATTTCTAGATTTAAGTAAAACCTGAAATAGAAAGTCAAAAAACAGAAATAGCAAATTAAATTATTTAAAGCACAAACTTTTTCGCTTTTATTATTTATAAAATTTTTAAGATGCAAGTATTATATCTAATAGTTTATACCAAGGTCTACAATACAAGAAAAGGAACCACTGATTTAACCTTAAATTCAATAAGTACAAGTTTTATGCAAAAGTATTTCATTTTGCTTACTTCAACAGCTTTATAAATATGAAAGCAACTAAACATGTATTAGAACTTTGGTAAAATTACAAAATACTTATTTTTTTACAAACTTAAAGAATAATATTTACATTTGAAGGAAGATTTGAGACTCTACAATTCAAGAATACTTTCAATAGTAAAAGTTTTATGTTGCGCCTTGCCCGAGACACACGGTATGTATAGAAAGTGTTAAAAGATTAAAAACAATTTGAATTATATTTACGTCGTATTTATTTATTTAAAAAGTAACATTTTTAAAAGAAAAATGTCAGTGTTAAAATATATACTAAGAAGGCTCGACAATAATATTAAGTTAACTTTAATTTACTTTACATTAAAAGTATTTAAAGTACTATGACAACGCAATATACAGGGTTATCCAAAAGTATGGAAACCTGCTTATATCTTGAAAACCGCGAGGATTAGCGGTATAAAACTTTGGGGAAGTACAGTATATATGGCATACTTCCGGACATTTTTATTCTTTATAAAATTTTGATACGATGCACCAATTACGAGTAATTGATATCAACTGCTGATTTTCAAATGGCACTATACTAGTTGACTGACATTTTTAGATTCTACATGAAATTCTGTATGCAACGGTAAACATAAAATTATTTAATATGATAAATGTTATTAAAAATATGACCGTCAACATTATTGCTTGTGGGCGGGTACCTGTCTCTGTAAGTACTTGTTTGGGGAAAACAAAACCAATAAGAGCTTTTTGTGTGTTGAATAGAATACTTAATCCTTTCTTAGCAGTGCAGTGGCGTATCTTTTATTTCTTTTATTTATTTTTTACGGATAGGTATACAATTTTTACAAAAAATAACGTTATACAAATTTTTGTTTGTTATTTTAATGAGAACACTTTACTGGTAATTAAACATTTACATTTGAAGTGGATAGGTATTTTTTAAGGTGCTATAGATAATAGAAGAAATGCAAAAGTTGTTTAATTACCTAGTAGGTAATTTATTATTGTTAATTTGGTTAAATCTTTGGAATTTGTTTTCTTTTTTTAATCAATTCATCATAATAGGCTCATTAACGGTTTTCTTTACCTTTGTCTCTAATAGCACTTCTTTATTTGGGAATAATAAGTATGTTTGTAATACAAATAATTACACCTACTTAATTACCTGGACAAAATCTCATTATCGATAAGGTTCAGTAGGTATAGATAACGTAAAAGGGGATTACTTTGTTACCTTTTGAACATATTTTTACTTGTAACTCCGATATCATTTATTTTTTACGGATATACAATTTGTAAAAAAATAACGTTATACAAATTTTTGTTTGTTGTCTTAATGAGAATACTTTACTGGTAAATATTTACATTAGAAAGTGGATAGGTGTTTTTAAGGTGCTATAGATAATAAAATTCCATCCCATAAGACCCAAAAAGGGCCATGTGTTAAGCCTTGAATTTAGTTCAAGAAGTTTTAAAATGCCCCCATTTCTTTCTTCACAACACCGTAGTCGATGTTCAAATTTAATTATACATCTTTGAATTACTTCAGGAGGAATTGCCTTACATTCTGTTATAATTTTTTGTTGAAGTTCTGCCAAATTATTCGGCCGATTGGCATACACCTTATTTTTTTAAATAACCCCACAGAAATAAATCGAGTGGCGTGAGATATGGTGATTTAGGTGGCCACTCAATAAAACCTCGTCACCCTATCCAACGATTTGAACGTTTGGTCAAAACGCTTACTTGTCGACCATAGTGGGCTGGAGCGCCATTCTGCTGAAACCATACATTGTTATCTTGCCTAAAGAAGTGGTTTAAAGTGGGCAAAATTTGGTTTTGCAACAAATCCAAATATAACGCACTATTTAGATTGCCTTGGATAAAAAAGGGCCCAACTATTTGGTTGTTTATGATGCCAGCCCAAACGTTCAGCTTCTGTGGATGCTGAGTATGGCATTCTACCATCCAGTGTGGGTTTCCCAACGCCCAATATCTAAAGTTGTGCTTGTTAACTTGCCCATTTAAACAAAATGTTGCTTCGTCGCTAAAGCAAATTCTGTTTGGCAAGACATCTTCGCGATCCTGCAACTCCTCAAAACTTTCACAGAATTGAAGCGTCTGTTGTAGTCTTCGGCGTCCAGTTCTTGGTGAAACTGAAGCTTGTATGGCTTTGCGTTTGCATTTTTTAGAATTCTTTGCACTGACGTACTGCTGATGTCGTGATTCAGTGCCAGTTGGTTGGTTGAAGTGTTTGGTTCTTCAATAACACTCTGGATAACCTCAATGCTCGGATCCAAATCGGTGGCAGTTTTAGCTCTTCCACTTCGTCCAAGATCTTTTACGCTTCAGTAAGTCCCATTTTAAAAAATGCGAAAACTGTTACGTTCTTTAACACAGTAACACCACAATGTATAATATGAACAAACATTCCTTAAACGTATTTTAAGTACCTATACCAACTGAACCTTATCGATAATGAGATTTTGTCCACGTAATTAAGCAGGTGTAATTATTTGTATTACTAACATACTTATTATTCCCAAATAAAGAAGAAGAATAAATAAACTAATTACTTATTTCTATAATAAAGAGCTTTGATAAAGACCAGAATGGTTGGTCGAAACGTCGGCACAATAAAGAGCAAGAATGTTTAATTAAACGTCACACTTCCACTCCTACAGAAGGCCCATTAATTGTAAAGGGGATAATATTTAAACTTAGAATATTAAGCAGTTTTTGACAAATAATACATTACCTACTAGATAATTAAACAATTTTTGCATTTTTCTATTATCTATAGCACCTTAAAAAATACCTATCTACTTTCAAATGTAAATGTTTAATACCAGTAAAGTGTTCTCATTAAAATAACAAACAAAAATTTGTATAACGTTATTTTTGTAAAAATTGTATACCTATCCGTAAAAAATAAATAAAAGAAATAAAAGATACGCCACTGCACTGCTAAGAAAGGATTAAGTATTCTATTCAACACACAAAAGCTTTTATTGGTTACTGTTTTCCCCAAACAAGTACTTACAGAGACAGGTACCCGCCCACAAGCAATAATGTTGACGGTCAAACTGAACTTTTTATATCATATTTTTAATAACATTTATCATATTAAATAATTTTTATGTTCACCGTTGCATACAGAATTTCATGTAGAATCTAAAAATGTCAGTCAACTAGTATAGTGCCATTTGAAAATCAGCAGTTGATATCAATTACTCGTAATTGGAGCATCGTATCAAAATTTTATAAAGAATAAAAATGTCCGGAAGTATGTCATACATACTTCCCAAAGTTTCATACCGCTAATCCTCGCGGTTTTCAAGATATAAACAGGTTTCCATACTTTTGGATAACCCTGTATATAACTCATTACTTCAAGTTACCTCAAGTAATTAAATAATAATAAATCGATGACAATTAATTAAGAACTCTTCTGCTTTATCCAAACGCAAAAAAATTAAAGTTTTTGTGAACTTTTTTGTCATTATAAATTTGGATCGTTTTCTTAACAAGTCACGAAATTCAGAAAAACTACAACTTTTAATCAGCAAAATGTTACTTATTTATTAAAATAAAAACGATGTCAAAGTTTTGGCTTTTCTTTTATATTACGCTTTTGTTGTATATCCATTAGTTAATCTCGTTTCCGGTGCAGGTTATTTCTTTTAAGCTACTCGGATGAGTTTTTTCACATTTATGCGGGTTTAACAAAAGAAATTAAGTTTTGCGATGATACATTGGATATTCTACATAATTTTTTTTTATTTGTTTTAATCCGTTTTTTTTCGTTAATTGACGTTACTTGTACAAAGTATTTTAACAAAATTAGAATTTTTAATTTTTTTGTTTCTGAAACAAATGTCTGTACTTGTTTATTATTTATATTATGTCATATAAAAGTTGTAAACCACCAGAGCATTTTTACAAATTTTTGGTAAAACTCACAAACTTATAAGCAAGTCTATCCAGCTCAGTCAGAGTTTTAAAACCTTGCACACTTATTCTTAAGTACTTAGTAATAATTGTACTGAAATATCGAATGCCAAAATAAGGTTTTTAAAACCTGACCGACAAGAGGAACAAATACTATTTGTAATAAAGACATCTTTGTTACGATCACGTTTATGTTAGGCGTTTATCCCGTTTTCAAATAGACTTTATCAATATTTTGTTATCGTTTATCTCTTAAAAATTAGCTTAATTTCTGAAAACTTTTATTTAAAATTTTTATGGTTTTTTAGTCCACTTGATGTTGATTTCCTTTACTTCATTGTATTGTGGGAATCATAAAGTTCACTTTTCAGTGCTATAAAATTAATTTTTAGCATAAGATCCGCCTGTGGTTAGGCAATTTAAGTTGCATTTGAGCTGAAATTGGCTCGATACTTCGAAAAACTGCCGTTTACTTTTTCCTCTTTTTAAAACGTTTGAGAAGTTTTGTCGGACTTTTAATTTAAAATTGGAGAAAATCCAAATAATACAAATTTACTAGAGCAATTGTACCGAGTTGACATACTTTTATTTAGAGATCTGTATTTGAATAAAAAATTATATTTTTAGGTAAACATTGGGTGGGTTTGGACATTTTAATTGTGCCTATAATCACTAAACAGACATCAATGTATTTTTTAGAAAAATATTGATTTTCGGGGCTAAAAAAAAAAAAAAAAAAAGTATAAAAACAGTACATCATATGCCAACTCGACTATTCAGGGCTAGCTGGCATACAATATTCATTATCTATTTTCTACGCTCCTTCTCTTCTTTCTGCATTACTTTTCTTTCAAGCTATTATCTCGAGGCTAGTGTTGAGTACTCCAACTTTGCCTCGGTTTCCTACAGATCTCTGTCTTTTAATATTTGTCGCTATTAGAAGAGAAGAGACATCTGTTATGAGAACATGATAAGTGTCTGACAAAGATGTTCTTTGGGAAGAGATCAAAGCAGCATTGTCTTCCATAACTAGCGCACAATGTGAAGATGTACTGGGCAGAGAAAGATTACACTGTTCACTTACAGAAATGATACTGCTTGTTTGGTATTCGTTCATATTTCTGCTTTTGTCCAACATGCTTTCCGATTTCTCACAATTAATTGCTTTAGCTGGAAACAAACATCCAATCTGAGAATATATCTAGATTGAATGGATATATTCACGTAGAAGAAAGCCCTTTTTCTGCATTCGAAATTGTTGCAGCTTGTTGTTCATTCGTTATTTGTCGTTTGTATCAAGTTGGGTTTGTTTGTTTGTCTTTTTAATTAAATATCGTTTTTTTAGCCACAACTTATATATATATATATATATATATATATATATATATATGTATGACTGTTTTTTAATCCGTGTGTGACGTTCCATCAATTGATGGTAATTGAGACTATCAACTTTTTTATTGTTATGAGCCTTGATAAAGCCCTTACGCATAGGGGGCGAAACGTCGGCATTGACAACATATTGAGTTGTTATTTCATTCACCTCCACCTAGAAGGGCTCGAAAAGAGCAAAACTGTACACAAAACCATGTTTAGTTTTTGATTTAATTTAAAAGTTATTGCTTGTAGACGTTTTTAAATCAAAATTATTTCTAATTTTATTTTGTAAACATTTCCTAAACAAAATTTTGATTCGATAATTAATCGAGCTATGGTGTTTAATTAGCGATACCTTCAAATATATTCTTTAAAGAAAAAATTAAGTAAGCAACGTAAATTACCTATTTTCTAAAACGTGCTTAGTGTAATGATTCATTCTACAGTCCTTCTATAAGATAACCCCTGCTGAGACTACCTGCTGTTAAAATTGTAATTGATACCCTTAAGCCCGCTTCACAATGTGCAAACTTTTGTTTACAGAAATTGTGGTGTCCAAGTTTTAAATTTCATGAGTGTACTATAATAAAAATAAAAAAGAAATTATAATGTACTATGATCCACACCGTCACTCTGATTGTGATTGAAATAAATTAGATTTTTAGCTAGACACTTAAATATTAATTGAAGTATATGTATAATATGTATGTATATGTATAAGAGCAACCGTTGCCAGCATGTAAATGAAGCTAAAGCTATCGTTTAATATCAAAGGTTATGTAATCAACATCCTAATCGTGATAACAGATTAGTCCTGGAATCAATAGCACTATCGTGTTTGGTATTCAGTAGCAAAACACACTTCAATGCATATGGTTTGTTACTATTGTTAATCTGCCCTCATCGTATTGAGTTCATAGAATGTCCTTTGCTTTTGAATATACATAATACTATACGTTCGTTTGTTAAATATCTTACCAATCTATGCTTAAACCAATTAAATATTACATACATTATTTTATCACATTTAATAAAACCAATTTTCTTTTTTTTACAAAGCATTAACACATTTTTCATGTAAATGTAAACATTACGACCACTGACAAAAACTTGAGTGTGTGTGTATGTGTGTGTGTACGCTTTACTACATGCATGTACTAAAAAAATTTTAACACATCAAAATGCGGATTAATTATTTCGTGTCCATGCTTTTGACCTAATTGACAACGGAAAATGTACACTTGTGCAAGTTAAGTACATGTTACAATAAATAATGTTTAGGCATTAGAAGATATTTTAGGTCACCTCACAGACTTCGTTGAAGCTTTAACTCCTTGTAAAGTTCGAAATTTGCGATCAGTTCTCGAACTTAATTAAGCCGCACACTTGACAATTTAGAAAAAGAAACTGGGAATGTAATTTTTCTTATAAATTTAGTTTGTCGTTGCCTCAAATTAACTTGGAACTGAGAGTAATTTTATAACTTATCACAAACAAATATATACATGATTATGACTGTAATATGTTCTACTTGAATACCCGGAGTGTGACGTATAGAATTATAAAGTTATGTAAAAGCTTAGAACCTACCAGTTGCAAGTTATCAAACTATAATTATTAAATTTATTCGTCTGACAACTTACCATTAAAATCCGCCATTAAATTTAGTACTTTCGAAGTTTTCCGACGGTTGACTAATTGAATTTTGTAGCACAATATTCAAGAGAAGAAATTTACAACCCCCACAACATTGTAATTATGAAAATATTAAGTAGAATTATTGAAGTTATTAACCGTTATTTTCTTGAAAAGGTACACGTGTACCTTTTACGTTTTATTATTCTTGAGTTTGGGATTTTAATTATTAAATGGACTGAGGATCGGTCAATGTGGACGTTTCGTTTGACTAACACATTTCAGCATAGAGTAGGTAATAATATTTTTCTTAATGTAGCTTATTTATTTAATAATAATTTAGCTCTGATGACTACCTCTCTGTATAAGTATGTATACTTTTATTTTTGTTCCGTGTATTAGTTACAGCCATATTTTGTATTAAACAGATATCAGTATTTTACCATTATTGGTTTGGTATTCTTTGCCAAACTTTCTAAAACTTTCTTGTATATGTTGTCTTGTTCTCCTTTCCTGCTATTAAAAAAAATTGTCAATTAAATATACTTCTCCTTTTGCTATATATGTTTTAGAGTATTTTAATTAACGTCTATTGAAAGAATCCTTTTTGAGTAAACGTCTTATTTATGTAGCATTGTGCCCATTTCTTATAAATGATACAACCTAACTCTGCAAGCAGACCTACTTTATTTACTTCCACTCCCATGTATTGTAAGAATTTCTTTTCTGGTGTTGTAACGTTTTTCCTTTTTTTCAGAATTATTTTTAATATTTTTCTTTTACCGTTTAAGCTTCATGTGTTCCATGTTATTAATTACCATAATCTCTTTCCTGTTTCCACACCATCTTTACCGTCCTTATGTTTTTTCTGTCAGTTTTTGTTCTTAACTTCGTGACTTCCATTTGCACTTCCATAAATGTATTGCATTGTTGTACTCTACACTTCCTGATATGTTCTTCTTCTTTTTGTTCTTCTTTGCTTTATTCTTCATAATGACTAATATCACAAAAATATTTCTAGTTTTGTTGGTAAAAACCTCTAGAGTCAGCAAATTTTAATTCATTATTTCCCGTCATGGATCGCAGCGTCATTCTAGAATTTTGTCCTTCTCTTGATCGCTTGGCGTCTGATAAGCCATAGTTCCTCTGTTGCTCATTTATCTGCCTTAGCCAAGTGTTTCTTGGTCTTCCCTTTTTGTTAACAATTGCTACTGGATTTCTTATCACCTTCTGCACCACATGATCTTCTTGTAAGTTTTTCCCTTCAGTTTGGGTGGAATTTTTCTATCGCAAAGTATAGACAAGTTTTCTTGCCACTTTAACCAGCCAATGCTTATTATGTGGTTTATATCTTCATTGCAACTTGCACCCTTTGATATTATTGAGCCTAGATACTTGAAGCTTGAACATTTGGTCATTACTACATTTCCATCGATCATAATATCTGGACAGGGTGCATGAATGTCGCTAAATGGGAGGAACAGATACTATGTTTTCTCTCTACTTATCCTCAGTTCATTGTCTTCTAATATCTTTAACTAACGATTGAAACATTCCTGTATCTTCACGACACACTCACTTGCTAATGCTCATCGGCAAATAGTAGACTAAGTAGAATCTCATCCATGATGTCAGCAGTCAAGTAGTTTATTACTAGATTAAAAAGAAGTGGGCTGAGTACACTTTCCTGGTGTACCCCTACTCTTACGAGAAAAGGCTCTGATGTTCCTGCTGGGCATTGTATGCTTGTTGTAACTTGATCATACATGTTCATTATCATTCTGATGTAACTTTCTGGGACTCCATAGCTTCTATCAGCGATCCAGATAAGCTCTCGCGGCACACGGTCGAACGCTTTCTCCAAATATATGAAGATTAAGTGTAGGCCTCGCTTCGCATCTCGGAATTTTTCAACAAAAATGCGCATGGCCTGAATTGCATCGACTGTTGATTTACCAGGCAAAAATCCACACTAGTTCATATGGATTTTTGACAAAACAATCTGAAGTATTCTATTATTCACCACACGCTCCCATATCTTTATTGAGTGAGAAAGTAACTTGATGCCTCGATAATTTTGACATTTTCGTGAATCTCCTTTATGTTTATAAAAGGGCAGTAAAAAGCTCTCACAAAATGCAGCAGGAATTTTTTCTCCTTTTTCATCTTATTGAAAAGGATGCAAACATCGTGCTTCCTTCGTCTCCTATAGACTTCCAAAATTCCGACGGCAATCTATCTGGACCTACGGCTTGACCTCGCTTCATTTGTTGCATTGCTTCAGCGTAAAATCAGCTATTTCAATATTAGTTATCGGATGAGCATTTTGAGTCGCTGTTTGCGGAAACTCCTTATTCAGAAGCGTGTTTAAGTAGCTTCTCCACTTATTGGTAATATCGGTATCTTTTGTTAAAAGATTCCTATCATGGTTTTCGATAAATTTGGGCGATGAGATAGGTTTATTGTTATTCCTTTGCTGAGCAGCTATCTTAAAAATTATTTCACTACTGTCTGGTGCTTCAAGGTTTTTATAGAACTTTTGGCATTGGATTGCCTTTGACCGAGCTACCTCTCTTGCAGCGTTTTTCTTTGTCTCGTTCTTCCTCTTTTTCAACGCCTCCTTTTCTTCAACCAAACCTGGGTCACATAATGACCACGCTCTAAATGCCTCCTTCTTTTCCCTCACCGTTGTTTTGAGTGCCTTTCCCTTCCAGACCCAAGCTTCCTTTCTAATGTTTAGTCGACCCATTAATGTTCCTAACAGTTTCTTAGCTTTGATCATTGCTCCATCTTGTAATGCTAGCCACATCTCATTCACATTCAGCTCTCTTTCTGCTAATACAATGTCCGTACACCATTTTTTCATCTCCATCACGTACTGTCTTCCTTCATCTGTGCCAAGCTTAACTTTCTCTGTACCTTTCCCACAATGTTGATTCTTAACGGATATATCAGAAAGCAAAAGTCTATGTTGATCCACTACGTCCTCTCCAAGGATTACCTTGCAATTCTTGATTTGCCTATTGATGTTTCAAGAACATAGATGGTAGTCTATTTGACTTTTTCTGCCACCGCTACTGTATGTGGTAAGATGGCGTTGTTTCTTAAAAATGTATTTACTATTATCAAGTCATAAACTTTGGCTTGCCGAAGAATCACGTCATCTTGATCATTTTGCGTTCGAATACCGTTTCCTCCATGCCACCGTTTATCCCCTTGATTTTAAATGTCTATATGTCCGTTGAGATCGGCGCCAATGAAAATTTGCTCCTTCTTCGGGATCTTCTTTAACAAATCTTAAAACTCAATCCAAAAGGCCTGTTTCTTTTCTGACGTGCAGCCAACCTATGGGACATAAGCACTAACAATGTTCCAAATAGTTTTGTCGATTACAATCTTAATACTCATTAGTCGCTCGCTAACTTCTTGATATGTTACTTTTATTTTTTTTTGTTTGTTTTTTCCTTTACAGCAAATTTCTTAATTTTCCTTGAATAACTCTTTTTTTTATTAGTAAGTAATTTTTAATTGTAATTTTGTAAAGCTTGTTCCTTCTACATTATTACCATCTTCTATTCCGTTGATTTTATTTTAATTTTAATTTGCTCTTCCTATCTTAAACGCTTCTACAATTATAGTTTTTAATCCCACATTATCTTCTATATCTTTCATCCAATTGAATCTCTTTATCATCACATTTATCTTTCTTTTTAATTTTCTAGTTGGTATACATTGTTTCTATTCTTATTTTTAATTCTTCATATCTTCTTTTTCATCATATTCTAATATTTGTTTTGTCTTTTGTATTTCACTTTTAACTCTTTTGTTTTTTTTTAAATTTATCTTTTAACATTTTTTTTCTAGCGTACCCTTTAATTTCATGTCCTCATTGTTCCAATTTTTCTGATATTCTTTCCATTTCTTGTTATTCATTTTTGAATATCAGTTTGCATTTTAATATTATCGTTGTTACTTACTTTTTTTTGTGATCTTACTATTTTTTGTTATTTCAGAAAAACCATTTGTTCTTGTTTCAACCTTTCAGACTCCGTAGGTGTTTGTTCTGATTTTTTTTATTATTTATGAATTTTCTGGTAAGTTATTAACCCTTTTTTTGACCAAAGCTTGCTTTAATTTGTTGACGTTTCATTTGACCTACGCGGGCTTTATCAAGACTTCTTAAAATAAGGCGTTTCTTTCACGCATTCATTCAAGCAGCCTTAATAAAGACTGCGTAGGTCGTAAAACGTCGAATGTATCAAAGTAAAAATATATTGAGCTTTTGATGTCCATCAAGTCATCAAGCCATTCAACAACCCATCAGATTACGAATGTTCAAAAAGACACTTGTAATTTTTTTTAAAGGCTAACCTTTTACAAGTCATTTCAAAAATTCTCATCATTCACATTTTAGATGGAAAATTTTGTTAAAACCAAACAATTGGGTGTCAACTGCATATGTAAGATAAAAATCCAAAGTCTTGGAGAGGTCTTAATAACAGTTTTGGGGAACGCTATTGTAAGTGGACAAATTTCAAAGTGTGTAACTGAAAAATGCTTGATTAAAATGCTCTGTTGTGTGTAGAAATTGTAGTGGTCATTCATGCAAAAACGAAAATGCAGTAGAAATACCAATACAAAAATCAAGCATGGAGAATTTTTAGAATCACAGACAATGAGACAGAAACTACCAGCGAGGATGACAAAGTTATCAACATGAACTTACCCGAGCCATTAAAACGGTTTAAAAAATAAATTGTATGCATATTTTAATCAAAATACAACTAAATTGGTGTTTTATTTAATTTTTTTTGCCACCGTTTTAATTTTTTTTAGACGTATGTACAAAATATGTGTGCCAAGAAAGTATCGAATTTTGTCTTCATTATACTACTTCTTCTAGGTTTTTTGTCACACACTAAAATGTTAGGACATTATTTAAAAAAAAACAAATTTTGACATGTTCAATTCAAGATGGTGGCTCATGCCTCGCCCCCGAAATCAGAAAAGGAATTTTAAAAGCAATTCTCAGTACAGTTGAGGAGAATATATAGTAAAATTGGCTTAAAAACCTCTGTTAACAAACTAATTATTATTTGGTTAAATTTAAAAGTACCTGTTTGGAGAATTCTTTACCGGTCACTGTGTCATTAAGTTCAACAACGGCTTTTAAATATAAACAGAATTGGCTATTTAACTAATATTAAAATGTGGATTACAAAACAGCTCTTGAGGTAGTTTTAAGGTGATTAAATATACTTATTGAAGATATAAGAAAGTCATTAACCTTGACGCTTGATTAGTTTGAAATAAGGGTATTAATAATAAGGGGTGGAATTAATGATGGAAATCCACAAAGACGAAAGTTCAAAACAATGGTCGCGATTGAAATTATTTGGATGCTTAATTATTTCTACACTCTCCCTAAAAGAAAGAAGATTTGGCAATCAAAGCGGAATTATCTAAATCTATTTTATGATGTTTTAAGTTGCACCTTTTAAGATCATTCAGTAGTACAGTTTTTACAATTGAAGGATTTTTTGACGTAAATCAAATTTATTTTTTGAACCCTAGTAATTAATAACAGTTATAAAATGCAATTCAGACAGGTTTCAGAAAAAATAAAGTTATTTTGGCACCGTAGGCAAAATGATTACGTTTCCCAATTATTTCCAAAATCAAGGATTGACAAAGCAACCTGAGCACCTGCTTCAAATTATTTTGTGTTTATTAAGGGACCGATTGATCCACCGGGATTCTAGAAATTTGGGGAGATAATAAAAAAAATTCCAGGTCTTGATGGTCAATGTCGAGTAGCAGTAGTGCGTACTTCTTAAGGAGTTAATGAATCTTGCCTAAATTGCGTACCTATTGATATTGATATATTAACGGGGAATATTTTCATATTCAGTATTTGGCAAAATTATCATTTAAAAAAAATTATTAGTAATTCTTTTATGATATTGTCATTGACACTTTTTTTGTAAATAAATAATGTGAATGTTCTCTTTGTAAAAGTAAAAGTGTTCAAAGTGTTATTTATTCCAAATAAATATGAAGTATTCAGACATATCAACATTAATAATTAAAGATAACATTAATTAGTTATTTATGATACAAGTGTGTGAAGTAAAGCTTTTATGCACGAGTTGCGGAGTATAAAACACAAGCCGTAGGTGAGTGTTTTAAGCGCAAGGGTGTAAAAGCTTTTTACACACGTGTCTAATACAATAATTGTTATTGAGCTTGAGCAAAAACAAGTATAAAATAAATCCAGTTAGTTTTTTATTATTCCGCTTGAATAGAAAATTATAAGAGTTTCACTTTTAAAGCCATTGAAAATTCGTAAATTATGCGTATTTTTGTGTATTTAACTTTTTTTTCAAATTTAAGTTGAGCATCTAATAAATTACTAAAAATTACACCCCATAAATACTAAAGTAAACTTTTTAAGCAAAGCAGTGTAAGCATTTATTAACAAAAACACTGAGTTGTAATAAAAACAGATTAATTTTTTTATATAAAATGTGACGCAACGAGTCCAAAATCTAATTAAGTTAAAAAACCAAACCCCAAAAACAAACTCACACCAAAATAATTGTGTTGATATATGCCGAGCGAACGTTATCTATACATCAAACATTTAGAAATATGGAAACATCAACAATTTGAATTTATGACCATTGGCTTGCATAATCAAAACAACGAAACAAACACGAACGCTAAAAATTGGAAAATTGCGTTAATTTTTGCATAAATGTTTTTTATTTGCTATCAACATTAACTAGTGGTTATACACGTTTTATAAGTTCAGTTTAAAAATGATGGTGCAGATAATAATGAGAGAAAATAAAGTCAATAATTGCCCCAAAGGTTTTAAATTGTAGAAAATGCAATTATATGAACCGATAATTTGATTGAAATTGTCCAACAAAAATTCGGTCGGTTTAATTGCAAAATATTAAAAAACGGTGGCAGTATAGAGGGAATGAATCATTCAACCGATAAACCCATGCTAATTCTTTGGGTTAATCTAATATTCCACATGCGCATCCCCTGTTGTAAATGTTAAAACTTACACGTCACATTTCGACTGAAATCTGATCCTAACGTTTTCCACAAACGCATATTAGGGTCTTATTGTGCAATTAATGACTGAACAAATAGGGTGGCACAGTAAAGTGTGTGCAATGTGGTAGCGGCCTAGAGGGTGTATACATTATTGCATGATTTATATTAGCAGTACATGAACGAAAACTTTTACTTATATATACTTTCAAACAACTGTAACTTATTTTTAAAACGAAACTTATCAAGAGGGGTTAGTTGTATTGGAAAAGTGGTATTTAATAATTCATTAGCCGCGTTTGAAACTTTCGTAGCAATTTTATGCTACATAAATAATTTAGCATTTTTTCTTTTTACAAAAAACCTTTGAAAAAATTTTAACATTTATAAGTTTTTACAAGTGGCTACGGATCTAAACGCCTCAAGGAATGAGACGATTCTTTTTTTTCGTATTTTTATCACATTTCCGTCAAAAGAAATTAGTTGAAAAACATCAACAACAAAGTTTTCACATTTACTATAAAAACATCATCTCTTACAAAACAGCATGCAACATGTGGGAGCAGTTTATTGATTTATACCGAAAAAAAGTTTTTATACAATAGTTTATATAGGTTTAGGTCAAATGTGCTTTTTATTGTAATGCGAAATATTTCTCAAAAATCTGAATTTAAGTACGTGAATATTATATAAATAATATATCACCAACTTTACACAACTTCGTTTATTAAAACTAAAGGGCGACTTTAACAAAACTTAAATTCGATGGCTAGTTAACTTGAAATACAAGAAGAGATGTGGCTAACCACCATGAAATTACCTCGTCGCTTGTTAAAGCGACTTTGATAGTCGCACGTACACAAAATGACGATGTAAATGCAGAAAACTACGAAACACGACTTTCACCTAAATAGCCTTATAAACGTAGGATCTTTTAATTATGAAAACGTTATAAAATTTACTTTAGCTATTCTTAATACGACTTGAATTTTGTGTTTGAACCCCATCTGTTTTAATTAAAAATTTTTTATTTTACTTTGTAATGTGTGAAGCGGCTATAGAAATGATTAAACGTTGTACAAACAAGAGTTTAAAGCATGATGATTGTTAAGATCATTAGTTTTGTACGTTAACATTCATCAATGCTTGAGGGAATTTTTCACTGCTCTCTAGAGAATTAAATACAAGTATCCTTTTGGTTGGCGAATACCAAAGGGACTGTAAAATCTACACCCTAACAAAATGCAAATTTGACGTAGGTACTTGTTACGGGTGCATAATATTAACATGCGTTGATTACCAAATGAGGATGACCATATTTTACATTTTAAAATAAAGAATAAATGTTAATACCACAGAAAACTTGTATTAACATAAAAATTTATTTTTTTAAATAAAGAAGTGTAATATTTTAAAGATTTCTTGACTAATAAAATATAGGCACCAGTAATTGCCAGTTTAACGAATAATTCTGTTATAATACACTGATTTCTCAACTATTTGCGCAATTTTTTTCTAGCATAACTCAAACTCCATATTTGTTGAAAGTACGTTCAGAAATACATTAAGTCAAAAAATTCATTGTAAAAAAAATCAAATTTCGAAATTCACACAAATCACCAGTGATTGCCAATATTTTCTAGAAGTTGCCACCTACACATCTAGTAGTTGCTAATGGAAAATATTAACATAATTTTAGGAAGTATCCTTTTATTTGCAAGTTAACAATGTGAATTCATACAATTTTTTGTTTTTATAATCTGTAAGAACTGTTGATCTTTCTTAGAATTAACTTATCAATTGAGAAAAGTTCATTCCCCTGTAGAAAAATGGGTCAATAAAAAATAAACTTGATATCAATGGTATCCACATCGCTGTTCTTTGGCCATACAAAATTATTTTCCCCATCTTGTTTCAGAAATTTCATTTTCGCTTTATTCTTGTTCACAGTAATCACTTTACAGGTGGGATTTCTAGCGACGTCCAGCGTTCGCGGCCCGCCGCGACGTCCAGCAGTAACCGCCGACCGCATCGGTTTTGGATTCGTTGAAAGCGTCTGGCGTCCGCGTTGCAGTCGTGGGTACACCCAGTAATGCTTTGTGTTCATATAGTAGTTTACTTTAATTTAAGCGAACGTTGCCATGATGAATAAGAATACTTTAAGAGCATTAATGTTATTAGAAGAAGAGAATGATGAGGACATGAGGCTGTTATTATCGATGCACAATGAAGTAAGTGAGATGTATAAATCTCGAAATGAAGAAGGGTATTACAAGATTCTTATACAGAACCATCTAAATGCTGATGAAGAAAAATTTCGTAGCTTCTTTAGACTTAATAAAGATCAATTTAATTTTGTGTTAAGCCTAGTTCGAAATGATTTAAAAAAGCAATCCACAAACAGAGTGAAGTCTCCAATTGATCCAGAAGAAAAACTAGCACTGACACTAAGGTAAGACAAATTTTATTATACATTTAGAGAGACAAGTAAACATATTCACAGTAACATATACAACGTAGTTTTCACAGTTGGAAAAATTGAGCACTCATTGTGTAATTGTATTGTGGGTTAGCTGAAGAACTTGATGGTTGAGAAGCGTTTACTGAATCGGTTGGAGTACCTAGTATACGTGGTTCGTCATTTGATGGAAGTGGGGAATATAAAACTTGGCCTGTTGTGTTTGAAAGATTTTGCGGATGGCCCGACAATATTGGCATTGACGGAGTAGGATTTTGTAGCTGCTGTGGAGTATCTATTGATGTTTGGAGATTTGTTAGTAGGGTTAAAATTTGCAATTTGGCTTGGTTAATTAAATTAGGAGGTAATTTCTTCATCGTTAGAGCCATGCTCCTCATAAACAAATCAACCTCGTCTTCGTTTTCATCAGTGAGTTTTGAAAAAATTTCCATGCGTTCCTTCGACCTCTTTTCTAAATCTTGCAACAGTTTTGATCTTGCCGATGTTGAACGTTTGTGAAGGCTTCCGGACAGTGATGGAGTGCTCGAACGACTGGGAGTGTTTGAACAACTGGGGGTGTTTGAACAACTTGTGTCCATATTAGGTTTTGTTCTTTTTGCAGGTATGTTCAAATCGACAGATTCCGGTGATGTTACGTTCTGAATTTCGATGCCTACTGTCCTATTTTGAGATTCTGAATCACTGACATCATCACCATCGAAGGCTTGCGATTGTGAATTATTGTCGTTTTGACTTTCTTCAAAATTTTGAATTCGCCTGTAATAAGTATAAGAGAATTTAATTTGCTCATTAACAAAAAACTGCATACCTTCGATCAGACTTTACTAATTCTAAAAATTTCAGCTGTTCAAATAGTGGCCACTTGGTAGGCCGTGATGACGCCGCGGAACCAGTTCCTTGCTTTTGCTTTCTTTTGTTTTCAAATAGTTATCACGAATATGTTTCCAACGTATTTTGCAGTCCTCAGCTAAAAATATATAAAATTTGTAATACTTTTAAGTAGGTAGGTAGTGTTTGAAAAGCATTTTTGTATTTCAGATTTTTGGCAACAGGAGAGACATTTAGATCCCTTTCATTTGCCTTCCGCATATCATTCGGCTACATCTCAGTTATTATTCGAGAAACATTGGAAGTTTTGTGTCTACAATTAGTTCCAATCTTTCTACCACCATATAGTGGTGAAAACATGAAAGAAAAAGCATTGGAATTTTGGAGAAAATGGCATTTTCCCAACTGTATTGCAGGAGTCGATGGAAAACATATCCGAATTTTTTGTCCCAACAACAGTGGGTCTCTATTTTACAACTATAAAGATTTTTTTTCAATAGTTCTGCTGGCAATGGTTGATGCACACTGCAAATTTGTATTTGTTGATGTGGGTGCCTACGGCAAAGAGGGAGATAGTGCTGTCTTTTCTAGTTCAATGATGGGCAAGCAGGTGTACTCAGGAAACTTATTTCCAAATGATGAATTTCTTCCGAATTCAAATAGGAAGTTACCTTACATAGTGGTTGGAGATGAAGCGTTTAGATTGCACCGACATTTAATGAAACCATACAGCAAGTTATCGGCTAGAGGTGATAAGAGAAAACTATTTACAATTATCGACTGTGTAGGGCCAGACGTGTCACTGAAAATGCATTTGGTCTATTATGTCAAGTTTTTCGCATCTATTACACACCAATAGCTGTGAAACCGGAGATATGTGATAAACTGATTATGGTAACTTGTTGTCTTCATAATCTCTTAAGAGATGGATTTTGGAAAAAATAATAAGCCTTATTATGAATATGACTCAAATTTACAAATGCCAAACAACGTGACTCCATTACGAGGAGGAGGAGGATTTGCAGATGCAACTGGCTTGGAAGTCAGAGAAATGTTTGCAAATTTTTTAACGAAGAAGGAGCTATAGATTGGCAAGAAAACAGAGTTTTTAGAATCTCCAGTTAATACTTTTTATGTAATATGTATAGGTATGCATAATAAAAATAAAAAATGACGTACGTATACCCTAATTCAAGTAGTCCAAAAATTAGTTCTAATAAAATAAAAACTAATTCTAACTAAATTCTATGTCTTCTGTGAACCACAGAAGCTAAAAACAATGATATAGTTTTTATACTTACAACTCTTGGATAAAACTGCGCCAATTTGGTTCCATACATTTTCCCGAATTTGATAATCTTTAAAGTCTTTATTTTCGTGGTCATAAATGCAAGGAAACTCACGTACTTGATCAATCAACACTTCGTCGTCTTCATGTGAAAATTTTGAGGCATTACAGTTGTATAAATTCACCACAAGCCTATTTTTCAACAGATAAATATGTAAATAATAGCGACAGCTTGGGTCTACGTCGCGTTCTGACATGTTTTTGAGCAGTCGGGACGCAACCGCTGACGGCCGAACGCTGAGACGACACGTCGAACGCTGCAGAGAAAACAGTTGCATTGAAAACACATTGCACGTGTCATCAACTGCCCGCCGTAGCGGCGGGCCGCGAACGCTGGACGTCGCTAGGAAATCCCACCTTTACAATGAAGAATTGCTCATCGTAGTAAACAGCGTAATAGTTTTCATTTTCTACTGTAATATCATTTTGACCTTTTTCCGCCTCTTCACCATCAACTAAAATTCCATCCAAACTATCTTCATACGGTATAGAGCCATCTGATTCTTCGGAGCTTATTTCTTTTACAACTTTTTTGGAACCTTTCAATTTCTTATGTTGCAATTTTTGTTGTTTGCCCTCGCGTTTCTTGCGTCTGTCCTCTTTTTTTCTTTCCTTGTTAGTCTTTATTTGTTCCTCTTTGGGTTCAGGCCAGTAAAGTGCTATTTTAAATGGCGAACCAACGCTGGAGTTTGAAGTCTCATCGGTTGAAGGTGACATCAGTGGAACTTTTCTGATAAGGCATTTGAAGGGGGCGTCAAATGAACCTCTAATATATTTACATTTGTTTCGTTCTGACATGGTGCTACAAATCGTGAGAAATGTGAAACAGAAGGTGTTCTTAATTCTTCCAACGAAGAAACGTTTTCTTGTGATAATTTTTCTGTTCTTTTTGGGGACTTGTTTGTTGTTTCTAATACGGATATATTCTCCTCATCTTCTTCATTTTCAATGTGTACCAGAAAATCTTCGCTATTTCATTAGCTTGATCTACAATCCTGTCATTTTTAGAAACATAGACGATAGTGAAATACTGTTCATTTATTTCCATTTCGCCTGTGATATGTGGTACACAAGTCTCCACAGAAAAATTTTCTACAGAGATCTTGCAAGATGAAATACAATTCTGTATATTTCTCAGCACCATCTTAGTGTCCATTTACTTTCAATGTTTTTCCAAATTTTTCTAAAATCTGTTTCTCTAAGAAGATTCTATAACTGAGAGCTATTTTTTTCTTTTGATGTCTGTCGCATCAGAATTTGTGTTTTGTTTATGTGTTGTGATACATTTGGTGTAATCCACTGCATCAGCATTCCAGAAATAAAACCACATCCTGGTAAATCCTTTTCAGCACAGTGTCGAAGAGTCAAAGGAATGTGGACTAGTCTAGTCTTATATCGATAGGATTTTGAATTTCCACTCATATACAACGATTTTCTACTTTTTCTTCAATAGACCGAAAACACTTACATCGCAGGGTTGTAGTACATCAGGGGCATTTAGATAAAGTGCCACTACTATTATTACGTTTTGCTCACAAAACTGACTAAAATGCATCGTTAGATGGGACTTATGCCCGTCCAAGAACAAAATGACTGGTTTCTGGATATTGTTCTTCTCAAGCCACGGGTTGAATACATTGCAAATATATTCAAAAAATGTCTGTCCAGTGATCCACCTAGTATCAGATTTGCCAACGCCCCACTCTGGACTAGAAATGTTTTGTATAATTTCCTTTGGTATTCGTTTGTATGGAAAAACTAAAAATGGTGGCAGTATTTTTCCATCAGCACTTATACAAATAGACACGGTAAGAGATTCTTTTTCTGATCCTCTAAAAACTTCATAAATATTTTTCTCTCCCCGTGGTGCTATAACATAGCCACTTTTAGAACACAATAAAAAACGCTGATTTGTCGCAATTAAAAATTCACGAAGGATCTTCCAATACTGAAAAACAACTAATTTCAAGTACTGCTTGACTTCCAAAAACCATAACTGTATTTGTTCTTCTGTTATAGAAGAACATTAAAAGAATATTAAAAACAACGGGGAAGCTTATATATACTATCTGCTTATCACGCATCGTTAAACTTAATTGATTCTTAGATAAGCTTAAATAATTCCAAAAATTCTAATGGACCGTTATCATCATAATTCATAAGGAAATTTCTGTATTTAAAATTTTCTAAACATTCATAAGAATCAAGATTTATCACACATTTCTATTGGGTCTTTCGGATTGCCTAAAAAATTATATAGTTGTTACTCAGAGGTTACTGTTTTATAACAAATTTTGAAAATATTTTAAACGTGCATGTGGGATAATTTGGTAATTTGACATATTTCTTATCCATTTTGCTATTACTAGTTCCTAACGTTGTAATGTTTCTAATGTTTAACTTATGTTTATGTTTTCTAATTATGTTTGTGACAATTAATTCTTGAAAACCATTGTATGATGCAATCTGCTTAATATTTCGCAGTTCTTTATCAAAGTTTTGTTTTGATAATAGGAAATATAATAATCGGTGAATCAAAAAGTTGAAAGATAGAAGTTTATGTTGCATACTATGGTTGGAATCATTTGTTATAAACCTCATAGTGTTAGTGTCTTTACGATAAATATCTATATCTAGTTTGTTGCCATTTCTTGTCATTAAAGTGTCTAAGAAAGGTAATTTAAGGTTTGTTTCTGTTTCATAGGTAAACTTGATCGTCTCAAATTTTGAATTTAAAATTTCTACAAATTGCTGAGGGCTGTAAACTTTATTGTCAATGACTGCAAAAACGTCATTTACATATCTACACCAAATTCTAGGAAAATATTCTAAATTATTTTTTAAATCAGTTTAAAATTTACCCATGAACAGGTTAGCCATAAACGGAGATAAGCTGTTACCCATTGTTGTACCATAATTTTGTTGATAAATATTATTGTTAATTTGAAAGTAGGTTTGACTCATACATAATCTTGATAATTTAATAAAATTATCTTTTTCTGAATTGTCTAAATGGTTTTGGTGTAACATATCTTTTAAATAAGCTAAAGTGATATCTATCGGAACGCTTGGAAACAATGAACAGATATCGAATGAAACTAAAACTTCCTTCTCAGTCAGCTCAATGTTTTTAATTTTTCCAATAAAATCGTATGAATTTTGAACACTGAAATTTCATTGTTGATATTCAAAACTGTTGAATTTATTTGACAACCATTTAGATATCAGATAAGTAGAAGCATTAATACCTGAAACAATGGGACGCATTGCTTTTTCGGGTTTATGTAGACATTAGTCTAAAGTTGTTTTGGTATAATATTTCCACATTCTAATAAGACTCTACGGGTATCAGCAATCATTTTGGGGAAGAGGATTTTTAGATATTAATGAATAAGGTCCTTCATTAAGCATCATCTGAAGAACTGACTCAAAATAATCCTTTTGTCCAAAATAACTACTTTATTGCCTTTACCTGCTTTGAGATAACAACAATTTTCTCTTTAAGATTTTTAACAATGTTTATTTCTCTCGCGTTAAATTTAAATTTTGGTAACTGCTGAATATTATCTGAAATTTGAATTTTACAGGCATTCCTAATGAATTTTTAGAGTTATCGTCTAAAAGTTTGATCGAAGTTTCAATTCCTACAATAATAATAATAATCTTTGTTAAATTTGAGGTTATATTTCAAGCCTTTATTCAACAAAGTTAATTCGTCGTCGGTATTGCTGATGATGACAGCTTAGCTGTTAAAACACGTGTCGAGTAAATTTTTGGTGCAGTTTTTGGTGTTTTCTGTTGGTTAAATAGACACTGCAGTTGGTGTTCCTTTCCTTTGAACTTTGCTACGTTTGGAGAAAAAAAAAAACAGTTGCAACCTACTCCACAACAGAAGAGTAGAACTGGACATAATATGGTTACTAGCTAGTTTAAGGGATATATGGAGGAAGTTAAAAATTATTGGCAATTGTAAAATAATTATCCATACTTAAATCATCTACGGAGAAATTACCTTAATTGTCTATTGCCCTTTATTCAAATAATATCCGGTTTACATACCTACACACCAGCGAATGTCGTGACTAATTTCTATCTACACCGCCTTGCAATTTTTTGAAAAAACAACACGCACAAATATTCACAGAAGTTTATTTAATATTTACCATAAACATCAAAGGCCTAGAATAAACT